>JADLZK010012375.1:0-46946 GCA_015847255.1 Hyparrhenia diplandra | reverse complement strand
GAAAGTTTGGGAGGGACCTAGGTCAAAATTCGAAGGGCAAGGAGGTGATTGAGGAGTTCTTCGGCCAGCTCTGGGCCATCGACTCCCCACCACCCCGCCGCAACCCAATTCCACGCCGAACACCGCAAGCCGCCAGCGGGTTCTGCGACACCACCGTCTGGATCCGTCGAGAGCTAGTGGAGGCGAGGATTTTCACACCGGCGGACTGCTTCCCGGTGAGGAAATCTGACACCCTAGATAAGAAGCCAAACGAGCTCGGTTTCTCGAGAGACATCCGGGGAAGAGGGGAGGAAGGGAAACGTTCGTGGAAGTTCTGAAGAAGCCGAGATGGCGGATGGAAGGTGGGTCCGCAAGCGGGGCCGGCCCCTCGCCAGGCCGCCGATCCGCCCACCGCCGCCACCCTTGCCAGCGAGAGGGCAAGCACCCCCACCACCTCCTCCCCGTGGACAGCAAGGGAGGCAGGATCAGGGAGGGAGGGCAGGGCAGAGGCCTCCTCCACCCCCAAGGTATCATCAGCAGCAGATCCAACCCCGTGCTGCCCAGAAGGCACCACCCCAGCAACAGCAATTCCAACGACAACAGCAAAATCAAAGGCAAGTTCAGCAGCAGGGGCGGGTGCAGGGTAATCAACAAGCTGACCCACCTTTCTTCATAGACCCAAGGTACTGGAAGCTAATCTGTCACAATTGTGGAGAACCAGGTCACTTTGTGGGCAACTGTACTAAACCCAAAATCTGCTTCATATGTGGAGTGCCTGGCCACCACATGGATGTCTGCCCATCATGGAAATCTGATCACCCCATTGCATCTTTTGTTGGAAGTTCTAATCAGGGTTTGGGGTTCTATCATGTGGAAGTGCCTGATGAGAAAGAAACACAATGGTTGAACCTAACCAACTGTGGTGTGGTGAATGTAAAGGCTGGTCAGATAACAAAAGCTGAGTTAGAAGGGGAACTTGCTGAGATTTATAGCAAAGACTGGCCTTGGCAGATCAGGGAACTGGAACAGGGGAAGTTTCTGGTTAGATTCCCCCCTAACAAGAAGGTCTCTGACATCAAGAATTACCCATCATTCAATCTAAGGAAAAATGGTGTTCAAGTGGAGGTTCTGGAGTGGATGGGTGAGGGTGACCCACACAGTGATTTACAAGAAGTCTGGATAGAATTGAGGAAAATCCCACCAAAGTTTTGTCACTGGAAGGTGTTTGCTCAGATAGCATCAAGCTTTGGCCTACTGATGGATGTGGACTGGCCTTCTGTTTTCAGATCCTTCTATGAAGTGGTCAAAATCAAGGTGGCAGTAAGAGATGTTGAGAAGATCCCTACTGAAAGACTATTTGAGATGGATTTGAAACTGTATGTTGTGGAGATAAAGTTGGAGCAGGAACATAACTCTGGAAATGGTACAGATGGAAAAGGAGGTGATGGAGGAGATGATGATAAGAAGGATGATCAAGATAAAAAGCAGGATCAAAATCCAGAGGATGATGATGATTTACTGGATTATTCAGGAGAGGAGGACAACAAATCAAAAGATAAAGATCAGAATATGACAACTCCCAAGACAAGTGCAAATCCAAGATCAGGTTGCAAGACAGTGAGTACAAGTGGGTTGGGTCATGATGACATGAACCAAACCCAACTATTGAAAACTATGATGACTGCACCAATGAGTAATCATGGTAAAAATGTGATAGGCTTGAGCCTAGACAGCAAAACTGATGGAAAGGAAGTGATGCCTTCAGCAGAGAATTTAAAGGAGTTGCAAGTCACATTAGTGACGACTGGCACTTGCTCTAGTGAAGAAAAGAATGCTCATGAGAGTAATAGTGGTAAGGACAAACTGATAGAGGAGAAAAACAATATCTGGGATGAGTTCATAGCTGAAACTCCTAGTACAGTCATGAATGCTGGATCTGATTGTCAAATTATTGGTAACAAAATGGAAAGTCTGATTGAAGATGAATCTCAGAAATCAAAGTGGGAGGAGTTTAGAAGACTAGCAGAGAAACAAGTGTCATCTGAGGAATGCACATCACTATTAATGAGGATGGAGTTAGAAGCTTCTGAAGGTGAAGAGGGAGACAATGAACCTGATATGGTCAGTGACATAGAATGCCATGAAGAGGACATATTTCAGGCACAGATGGAATTGAGCTGGGAAAAACAAAGCAAAGAAGAAATGAATGCTAACAAGAAACAAAAGAGGGGGACTAAATGGGGTCCAAACTTGAGGGCCACTAGGCCAAGAAGATATGAAGATGATGGGAGGACTGCTTTACAGAAGGCTCAGGAACTGGTTCAGATTCATAATCTGGAGAAAGGTAAACCACATGTCAAATCTTTTGCTTTTCAGAGCAATGATGTCTTATTACAAAATGCTAGATCTGTTAATATTTCTCTTGGTGTCAATAAAGATACTGTTCTGGAAAAAATTAATAATCTGAAAGCTAAAGAATTAGTGGAAAGGGCTAATTTTGAGGAAAGAAACCCTGAGGTTTCACTCCCAGCTAGTATAGAGGATGCAATGTCAAACAATGATTTCCCACCATTAGGTGGTAGTGGAAATACACCTGTTAAGGTGGGTCAGGAGACAGAAAGACCTTGGGTTGAGGTTGCTTCTAAAAGCATGGGGTCTAAACAAACAATAGTTTTTAATGATAGGTGCATATTGGAACATTAGAGGCCTCAATAAAGAGGGGAGATTGCAATGTCTGACTGACTTTGTTCAGGATAACAAATTAGATTTTGTGGGGATACAAGAGACTAAGAAAGAGGTGTTTGAACAATCTTACTTGTTTTCTGTTAACAGAAACTTTGAATGGAATTACTTGCCTGCAGTAGGTACTGCTGGTGGGATCCTTTTAGGGGTAAATAGTAGTAAATATGAGGTGATTGCTTGGCAAATAAATAAGTTTAGTATTTCAGCTATGATTAGAACTTATAGTGATAATTTTAGCTGGAGATTGATCTCCGTGTATGGGTCTGCTTATGATGAAGGAAAACCTGAGTTCATTGATGAACTTAAAAACTTAATGAACAGTTGGGAGGGACCGACTGTAGTAGGAGGTGATTTTAATCTTGTGTGTAATTCCAAAGAAAAAAATAATGGGGTGATTAACCACAGATGGACTGATATGTTCTTGGACTGGATCAATAGCTTTGGGTTGATAGAATTGAAACCTGCTAATAGAGCTTTCACTTGGTCCAATAACCAAGCACAACCTATTTTGGCGGCGATTGATAAAATCTTCTGTACAACAAGCTTTGAACAGAAGTTTCCTAAATGCTTTGTGGACACTAGACCCAAGGCATGTAGTGATCATATTCCCTTAGTGCTAGACTGTGGTATCAAAGAGCCTAAGAAACCAAGCATTTTTAGATTTGAGAAATGGTGGTTAGACCAACCAGACTTTAAAGAGCTGGTTAACAAAATTTGGAACACACCGTGTGCCTTTACTGACCCAATGGATATTTGGCAGTTCAAAGTCAGGTTACTTAGGAAAAAGGTGAAGGGGTGGGCGATTAATATTAATGCTCTAATTAAGAGACAAAAGCAGGAGCTCCTTAAGGAGCAGGAGATGTTAGATAGAAAAACAGAGCATGAAGGTCTGACTGAGAGGGAAAGAACTAGGATGAATACTATTATTAGGGAGCTAGAAGGTATTTGGAGGTTGGAGGAAGTTAAAGCAAGGCAAAGGTCTAGAGAGAGGAATGTTAAGGAGGGTGATAGAAATACTACCTATTTTCAGGCCTTAGCAAATCAGAGAAGTAGAAAAAAGAGAATAATGGGTTTAGAGGGACCTGAGGGGTGGATAGAAGATAATAAAGGTATGCTTGAGCATGCTGTAGCTTTCTATAGGGATTTGTTTGGTGCTGAGGAAGATAGTGGAGTAAAAATGGAGCAGGATTTCTGGCAGGAAGATGAGAAAGTGACTGATCAGGAAAATGAGATGCTACAAGCTCATTTTTCTGAACAGGAGGTGAAGGAGGCTATCTTTGAATCTTATGCTGAAGGGGCACCTCGCCCAGATGGCTTCTCTTTCATGTTTTACCAAGTGTTCTGGGATGTGATCAAGGATGACTTGATGAGACTCATTAGAGCTTTTGAGAATGATAGCTTGAATCTTGATAGACTAAACTATGCTTTGATCACTCTTATCCCAAAAGAGCCAGAGGCTAAAGTTCTTAAGAAGTTTAGGCCTATTAGTTTGATTAATTGCAGTTTCAAAATCTTTTCCAAACTGCTAAACAATAGGCTAATTAAAATAGCCAATAGATTGGTGTCTTCAAACCAAACAGCATTTATTAAGGGGAGATTCATTTTGGAAAGTGTTGTAGCAGCCCATGAAATTATTCATGAGGTGAATAGGGAGAAACAAGAAGGAATTATCCTAAAGCTGGATTATGAGAAGGCTTATGACAGAGTAAACCGGGTCCTTTTTTAGAGGAAATGTTAGAAGCTAGGGGTTTTGGGCCCAAATGGAGAAGATGGATAAGTCAGGTGGTGAGGGGTGGGTCAATCTGTGTTAGAATTAATGATGAAAACAGTGTTTACTTTAAACCTGGGAAGGGTCTTAGGCAAGGGGATCCACTCTCTCCACTCTTATTTAACCTTGTTGCTGATGTGTTCTCAAAGATGATGATGAGGGCTGGTAACCAGGGATTGATCTCTGGTTTGCTTCCTCAAATTTATGAGGGAGGAATCATAAGCCCGCAATATGCAGATGACACACTTCTTTTTTTGGAAAATGATTTAGAGAAAGCTAGTAATTTTAAGTGGCTCCTAGTGTGTTTTGAACAAATGTCGCATGAAGATCAATTATGATAAGAGTGAGCTACCGACTATAGGGATGGATGAGGATCGCCTAATAGCTTTGCAAAACTGTTTTTTTCAGTAAGAAAAGTGATTTTCCTATAAAATACCTTGGGGTACCTTTGCACTTTAGGAAACTCACAAAAGAAGATCTTCAACCTATTATTGACAAAGTGTTAAAAAAGATTGCTGGATGGAAAGGGAGACTACTCTCCTATGCTGCTAGACTAGTGCTTTTGAAAGCATGTCTAGCTAGCATCCCTATATACTTGCTATCCATTGTAAAGTTTCCAAAATGGGCCATAAAGATGTTAAACACTCATATGAGTCATTTCCTATGGGATAATACAGAAGAAAAACATAGATACCATTTGGCTAACTGGCAACTAATCTCTCTGCAAAAGGAAAAAGGGGGTTTGGGAATTCCTGATTTAAGGAACCTAAATCTTGCTCTGCTCTCTTCTTGGATTTTTAGGTATCAACTCAATAGAGAGTCTATCTGGGTGAAAATAGTTGACTATAAATACAGAGTGGATCATCCTAATTTGTTAAACTGCAGTGACTCGTGCTTCTCCTTTCGAAAGGTGTGCCGTGGGTCGTGAAAAGCAAAGAACTATGGGGATTAAATGGGTTGTAGGTAATGGTCAAAAGATCAGGTTCTCGGGAGGATCAATGGATTGGTAATACTAGTCTTGCTATTATTTTTTTGGCCTCAGATATATAATCAATGAACAACATGGTAAAACAATCAATCGTGTGGGACAATGGTGAGCTTAAACTCTCCTTTAGAAGAGATGTCTCCGAATCTCGATGGGTATGTGGTTTGAAATGTTAAGTTTGGTTGAAAATACTGTGTTAAATCAGAGGAAGATCAAATGATTCGGGCATATACCCCTAAGGGTAATTATTCTGCTCAAACCCTATATGCCGTCATTAATGACGTAGGGATTATTCCCGTGTTTGTGCAATAACGTGTGGAAAATAGTTATACCTCCAAGAGTGCAATTCTTTTTATGGCTTGTTTCTCATAATAGAGTGTTAACTAGAGACAATTTACGTAAAAGACAAGAATTGGAGGATGAAAGTTGTTTGTTCTGTGGCGAGGTTGAGACTACTCAACACCCGTTGTTTGACCAAGTTGTGTTGCTTCTTCGATTTGGAAAATCATCTCCGATCCGCTTGGTTTCAGTATTGGTAGTAATTATGAGTCCGTTGCAACCTTGTTGGCTTTCTAACAAGAAACATGTTGTGACAAATGCAAAGATCTTCACCGTGCTATGGTCCTTATGGAAATCACGCAATGAATTGTGTTTTCGTGGTGCTATATGGATGGGGATGAAGATGGTGCCGCAAAACCGACAAGAATGTTGAGAGGTCGGCTGGTTTTATACAAGGAGGAGGACAAGATGCGCCCGAAGGGCTCATACAAAGGTCGGAGGATCGGTGCAGCAACCGAGCAAATCGAAAGTGGACATCAACGGGGTCAACGCCATCGTTGGATCAATCGCCGCTTCCCCGCCCGCAGGCCGAAAGTGAGACAATAGCCGAGACCATGAACTGTAATAATGAGAGTGCCCGTGTGGATCCCCGTAGTGATTGCGTGCAATGTGAGCGGAGGGAATGAGAGTATGTTTAGCGCTTGAGCCGCTAGAACGCTTGAACGCTTTGTTTTGAACCCGGATGTTGTTTGCTTTTCAATTAAAGCAGGGGAAACCTTTTCTCTAAAAAAAAAGAGATGGGGGGACTCGGCATCAGGGACTTTGGGACTCAGAAAGTCCAGATACTTCAACCTTATCCATCACCTACATTGTGCTCAATCCTCAGCCTGGGCCGCGTGGATCAGACAGCATGCAGACATTGCCAACATGAGATGCAACGACCTCGGCAATCACTGGGAACTGCTTCAGTCGCTGCCGCCGCTGTACCAAGCTATCACCACAGTTCAACTTGAAGATGGCAGCACAACTCTGTTTTGGAATGACGTTTGGAATGGGGACGATGCTTTCTCTGATCGCTTGCCAAGACTATACAGTCATTATACAAGGAAGGACGATACTGTAAAACAGGCAATTACATCCAACCTCCAAGGAGCTTTTGTCAGTCGTCTCTCCCCTCAAGCCCAGCACGAATTGCAGTGGCTAACAGAGATTGGTCAGCAAACAACACTCTGCCGAGCAGGATAGGAATTTGTCACCTTTCAGCAGGTCCCCAGATAAGTTGGACACTTCAACCATTTACAGGCTCCTCAAAGCTAAAGGCCAACTGGTTCCATGTTTGACTGGGGAATGCCCAGATTTTTCTGGGACCTCATGACCAGAACTGACTCTGTGGGCAGTGAAGCTCGCATTCCAATTGCAGATGAGGAATTCATGTTTGCAAAATGGTTGCTTGAGCTTGGAGAGCCAATGAAGGATTGGGCACTCAGGTTTCTCCGTAGTGCTTCAGTTTCACCACCAAATGGAAAATTAGAATTCCCCTCGTTGAGCTTTCTGAGGTAGATTTGGTACTTCTGAAATAAAAAAAAATAGATAAGTACATTTTGTTAAGGAAAAAAAAAATGACAATGCCATAAAATGAGTGAAGCGGGCCGAAGGGTGTCATCACAACAGGCCCTTCGCACCCTCACGCATATGAGTGCGACGTGGAGAGCGTGGAGTACGCCGAGGCACTCGCCATTGCCGAGGCACTCATTGCCGACGCCAAGAGAAGCTTTGACGAGATCGCAATCGAGCACGAGGCCAAGCGCCGCTACCGGGAGCTTCGAGCCCCTCCCGGCACCAAGAAGATCCCCCTCGATCCCAAGCAACCGGGCGAGAAGCCGCCGACCATAAGCTCGGAGTCGGATCCGAAATAGGAAGCAGCTTCGCCGACTTCCTCCGCGCGAACGCCAAAACATTTGCATGGGGACCCTCGACATGCCACGCATACCGAGGGATGTCGCCGAGCACTCCCTAGACATCCGACCGGGCTCAAAGCCGGTCATGCAGCGCTTGCGCCGTTTGATGACGCCAAGCGGAAGATCATCGGCGAGGAGATCCACAAGCTACGGAGGCCGGATTCATAAAGGAAGTATTCCACCCAGAGTGGCTAGCTAATCCTCGTATTAGTAGAGAAAAAGAATGGGAAATGGAGGATGTGTGTGGACTACACTAGTCTCAACAAAGCATGTCCAAAAGTTCCCTTTCCTTTGCCTCGAATCGACCAAATTGTCGACTCCACCGCGGGATGCGAAAACTTTGTCCTTTCTCGATGCATACCCGGCTACCATCGATCAAAATGAAAGAGTCCGACCAACTCGCGACTTCTTCATAACACCCTTCGATGATGTATTGCTACCTCACAATGCCTTTCGGGCCGAGGAACGCCAAGGCAACATACCAAATTTGCATGCAAATCATCTTCGAGAACTCATCGGGAGGATTGTGGAAGCCTATGTCGACGACATAGTGGTAAAATCCAAGAAAACGCCGGACCTCGTGAGAGACCCTCGGGAAACCTTCGAAAGTGCCTAAACAAGAAGGGAGTCAAACTCAACCCCGAAAAATGCGTATTTGGGGTCCCCCGAGGGATGCCGCCGGGTTTCATCGCCTCTCAACGAGGCATCGAAGCAAACCCAACCAAGGTTGACGCGATCACGAAGATGGGGCCAATCCGAGACCTCAAAGGAGTTCGAAGGTCATGGGCTGCCCGGCTTCACTAAGCGGTTCATCTCCCGCCTCGGAGAAAGGGGCCTTCCCCTATCGGCCCCTTCGCAAGACCGAGCACTTTACCCGGACCCCCGAGGCCGAAGAAGCCCTCGGCAACCTCAAGAAGCTCCCCGACTAGTCCACCAATCCCGGTGCCACCAAACCTAGGAGACACCTTGCTCCTCTATGTCACGCCCACTACCCGTAGTCGTCCGCGGTGGTTGTAGTAGAGCGCCGGGAAGAGGGGCACACGTTGCCGGTTCAACGCCCCATTTACTTCATCGAAGTACTTTCCGACACCAAGACTCGATACTCGCAGATGCAAAACTGCCAGACGCTATCGTCTTCGACGCGAAGAAAACTTCGCCACTACTTCCTCGCACCCGGGCCTGCCGCCGGGTATCCTCATTCCCCCTGGGAGATCATCCAGAACCGAAAGCCACGGGAAGAGTGGCGAAGTGGGCGGTGGAGCTCATGGGCGAGACGATATCGTTCCTGCCTCGCAAGGCAATAAAGTCTCAAGTCTTGGCCGATTTTGTGGCCGAATGGACTGATACACAATTACCCCCGGCGCCCATCCAAGCCGAGTGTTGGACCATGTACTTCGATGGGTCCATGATGAAGACAAAAAGCGGGTGCCGGTTTGCTTTTCATCTCACCCCTTGGGGTTCACACAAGGTATGCCATCTGGTTGCATTTCCCCGCCTCCAACAACGTCGCAGAATACGAGGCGCTGATCAACGGTCTCAGGATCACGGTTAGCCTCGGGATCCGACGGTTGGAAACCAGGGGGGATTCTCAACTGGTTATTGACCAAGTCATGAAGGCCTCGGCCTGCCACGACCCCAAGATGGAAGCATATTGCCGAGAAGTGCGCAAACTGGAGGAAAGGTTCCACGGGCTTGAGCACAAGCACACTCCAAGGCGTTACAATGAAGCCGCGGACGAAGTCGCCAAGGTCGCGGCGACCCGAGGTACCGCCTTCCGAACGTTCTCACCCAAGATCTTAATGAGCCCTCGGTCGGGTACACTACCTTGAAATACCCTCGGGGCTCCCCGGAGACGACTCGTAACAAGCCGTGCCCGGCTATGGCGGCCGACCAAGTCCCCGACTAGAGAGAGCCTCTATGGGAATACCTATCCCAAGGAGAATTACCCGAGGATAAGACCGAGGCTCGCCGATTGGCCCGCGGGCAAAATCCTTCGCTTATTGGAGACAAAAAAGAACTCTACAAGAATGGAGCCTCGAGTATACATGCGATGCATACCCCTCGGCGGAAGGCGTAGATTTGCTCGAAGACACCCACAAAGGGGAGTGTGGCCATCATGCCGCACCGAGGACTCTTGTCGGTAAAGTCTTCAGACAAGGCTTCTACTGGCCCTCGGCGGTACGGGACGCGAATGAAGTTGTGCGCATCTGCAAGGGATGTCAATTTTACGCACGCAAGACACATCTTCCAGCACAAGCCCTGCAGACCATACCTCTGACATGGCCATTTGCAGTATGGGGGCTCGACATGATCGGTCCCCTGAAAAGGGCACCTGGAGGACACACTCACGTCCTAGTCGCCATCGACAAGTTCTCCAAATGGATCGAAGCCCGAGCTGTGGTGAACCCTCGCACAGAGGAAACGGTGAAGTTCTTTACGAACATCATTTCCCGTTTTGGAGTCCCGAACTCCATCATCACAGATAACGGAACCAACTTCGTGGGGAAGAAATTCCTCGACTTTTGTGACGACTACGGCATCCGGCCGGCACCTCACCGTAGCCCACCCAAAGACCAACAAATCAAGTGGAGAGTGCCAATGGCATGATCTTGCAAGGCCTCAAACCAAGGATCTTCAATCGGCTGAACCAAGATGGGAAGAGGTGGTACCAAGAGCTACCGTCGGTTCTATGGAGCCTTCGAACAACAAAAGCCGAGCCATGGGCTTCACCCCATTCTTTCTAGTCTATGGAGCCGAGGCGATCTTGCCCACGGACATTGAATATATGGGTCCCCAGTGCAGCGAGCCTACACCGAGCATGGCAACCAGCATGCAAGGCAAGATTCCATCGACCAAGTTGACGAGGCCCGAGACGCCGCGACTTCGAATTCAGTGAGATACCAACAAGCTCTTCGAAGTATCACGCCAAGCGAATCGGGCCTCGGGAGTTCCAAGTCAATGACCCCGCATCAAAGCCGAAGCAAGATAACAAAGGGCGTCACAAGCTCACGCCACATTGGTAAGGGCCATATTTCATCGCCGAAATACTAAGGCCCTAACCTACAAGCTGAAAAAACGAGAAGGGTGAAGTCTACTCCAACGCCGGAACATAGAACAACTACGTCGCTTCTACCCTTAACCTCGCACCAGAAGATTAAACACTTACGTTTTTTCGCTCAATAAAAGATCTACATCTTTTATGAAGAGAAACTTCTTGTGCATACCTTAAGGGAGTCTTAGTCTCGTCCAGCACAAGACTAAAACTCCCTCGGGGGCTACACGGGGGACCCCCCTCGGGGGACCCCTCCTCTTTCTTTTTTCGAAACTTTTTCTTCAAAGAAAAAAGTTCTCCTGCGCACACTCGGATCGATCGTTTAAGTTGCGAAGGTCGCACACGCACAGATCCTAAGTGAGGTAGCCGAGCCAAGCGGATCGTCCCTAGTGACACCCGTACGGACCGCCCCCAGTGGCATCCATGCTCACTATCTCGCGAGCGGAGAAAGCAAGCGACCCGGCCACACAATAAACGAGAAATTCGAGAGACGCAACACAATCATAAACGCACCTGCCCAAGACACAAGGCCTCGGGCAGCACCATTGTTTATGTACATATTCCTTACCCATTTAACTTTTCATACAAGGGGAGATCAGGGGGCGTCGCGAGCCTCGTCCACCTGCACTTCACGATCGGCCGCCGAGGCAACATCTGCGGAGGCAACATCCTCGGCAGCGGCATCCCCCGGAGCAGACGTCAGGCCCGTCGGCGCATCCTCGGAGACGGCATCCCGCATCTCCGTGTCCGCCTCATAGCTTGATTCTATGGGGGAATACGGAGGGCATACCTCGTCTTCAAAGCGGGAGGCCAATCGCGTCGCAAAGATCGCCCACGGTTATACAACTCCTGGGTCTTGGCGGCATCGGCGGCATCCTTCCCGGCGGGGTCGGCCACGCCCTCGTCATCTGAGCCGAGGAAGAAGCCCCCCGCGACGTTGCTCAGAACCACGGGTTGCATCGGGAAGTGCGAGCAGAACACCGCCATGCACGTCCGCACGCCAGACCGGAAGGCATTCCGGAGCTCAGACCTAAGGAAGCCACCCACGGCGCTCAAAGGGTGCGGCCGAGGGTCCAACCTCTAGGTTGTCCGCCCCAAAGCGACGGATGAAGTCGACACGGGGCCTCCTCCAGCCTCCCGGTATGACTTCGCTCTTGTTCCAAATTTCCCCGAAAGCGAGCGTGGCCGAGGTCTCCACGGCCTCGGTCCGGATCTTCTCCGCCTGGCGACAGGCACCAAAGCAACGTCAAGCAAAACAAAGGGATCAAAGACAAAAGACCTACCGAAGGAAAGAACGTACCTTGGCACTTCACCGCCACCAAAGATCACGCCGTGCTCATCCGCGCGACTTATGGAGCTGCTCCTTCTCCTTTCTGAGGGTCTCCCCTGACACCAACTCCCCCCGATACGGTGTTCAGGGCGTCGCACATCTCCGCCTGCTGTTGACGGTAACCAACGACGAATTAAATACCGTCAACACAACACCAAAACAACCTAGAAATAGGAATTTCAACTAACATATTCCAAAGTTTTGGTGTTTATTTAGACTTGCAGGTACAAACTCATGGATGATCACTTTGGGCCAAAAAGACAAAGAAAAAAAGAAATAAAATCAACAAATAGAAGAAGGCCCAAGGGAGCAAATGGCAAGCCCAAACGTAAATCGCAACAAAAAACGTCGAAACCAGGCCGGGCCAAGTCCACCTTACAACTTTTCGTGAGCAAGGAAGCCCACCGCCGGGCCCGGCCAAAGCCGCCCCCCGGCAGGGTGCGCTACAAGACCACTGGTACGGCCGCACCCTCGGCCGAGGCGGTTCGAGCCCAGCCTTCGGGAGGCGGTTTGTTACCTTCCAAAACCGGTGAAACCGACGCGTGGGATGGTCGGTTTGGCGTACATGGAAGGTTTTTCTAGGTCGGTTTGGGTGTTTTTTAGCACTTAGGTCCCTCCCCTTGTGTATAAATAGACCCCCTCTCCCCTCTCAAAAAGCAATACAAATTCAAAGGAGAAACCAGTCCACTTGTGCAAGAGAGTAGAATTAGATCTTCTTCTTCTTCTACTTCTTCTATTCTATCTCCCAATTCTAGAGAGTGAGAGAGGGAAAGGCTAGAAAGAAGCTTGATTCTTTCTACCTGGAGTTGCCGGTTCGCCCCTCGGTGTTCCGCGGTTCCTAGGAGGACGGAGTGCCGGACTTGTCGGGCACCCACCCGGCTTGTACCTCTCGCAAGCCGCTTACGCTTTGGTAAGGAGTCTTGTGATTATCTTGCAGCTACTTAATTTCCTTCGTACATTTCTTAGCTGTTGTAGACTTGCGGGATTGGTAGATCGCTTTACGTTAGTTCTTGGTGGAGGGACTCTTTGACCGGGAACCTTGGCCAACATCAAGAACTCGTGACCAATAGTGCAAACGTGGTGTTTGGACTAGCGTTCACCTACCTTTTATGGCGCATCCCACGGTTGAGGGGGTAGGCGGCTTGGTCGTGACAAGCCTTGTCCGTCCCTTTGAAATCCCCCCGCACGCTCGGGTGCAGCGCGGTGCTAATTGCCGGACACCGTTTCTTTGAGTGTGGGCCGGTGCCCGGCGTGAGTAGACAAATGACTTTAGGAATCACCGCCGAAAAACTTAGCCTATAGATACCTCGCTACTCTTAGAAAACAAACCCTTGCCTTAGGTTGACATAGACCTGAAAAGCCACCGCTGCGACCGCCCCTCGTGAAAAATACGATACCCCCGCTACCCACCGGGTGAAGTGCTACAACGGTATTTCCGCGGCGCTATGATTTCTCTCGTGTGCGTAAGAAACACCAACAAGCATTTCGGGCGCCGCTGCCGGGACGGTTGTCGAAGTTATATATCGAGCCGAGTCAACCTACGTGGATCGGTAGTATCCTTTAAACAAAAATACCAAAAAGAGTTCCCCGTTACCCATGGAGCAACCCACTATTCAAATCCTCGTCTCGCTCCCAAAGGGCGAGCTCGTAGAACCACGTCAATCTGCGAAGCCAATCACAGCTTCCGAATATGAGCTCCGCCCAGGCTTTATAGCCATGGTTCGGGCCCGAGCCTTTTCAAAGCTCGGAATATGAAAACCCCTATCATCACTTACGGGAGTTTGAGCAGCTCTGCGGGGCTGCCTCGACAATTGCGTGCATGACACATGACACGTTGAGGTGGAAGTTGTTTCCGTTCTCTCTTCTATCGAGAGGGCGACTCAATGGTACGCCCATAACGTAGGGTTGGTAAACGGAGAATGGGAAGAACTGCGAAGCGCATTCTCGTGTAGCGTTCTACCCGATATCCGTAATCGCGGCCCCCGCGAAGAGAGATACTCAACTTCCGACAAATAGAGGGTGAAACCTTAGGTGCAGCCTGGGACCGGTTTACCACGCTTACACGATCCGCCCCGGACTGCCCATACCAAACCACGTGCTTTTACAAAGATTTTTGGCTAGGATTGACAGGCGACCGCCCCGCCGCTGATTTAGCCACCGGAGGGTCATTTTCACATAAAACCACAAATGAAGGAGAAGCTCTCCTAAACCGTATTCTTGAGAATACTCCTCCGCTAGAACCCATCCGAGTAGAACCCAAGCGTAAAACCGAGGAAGTCTCTTCGCAAAAAGCCGAACCTGTTAAACCCATAAAGAGACCCTCGCCAACTGTAACACAAGGAGACCGTGTGCACGGATCTCCCGCTCTTCGAGGTTGACCTTATCGATCAATTCGGTGATACCTCGAAGGCACGAACAATGGAAGAAACCACCAGTCCCCCGCTAGCCCCGAACAGCCCCCTCGATAAAACTTTCCTCCGTGAGTCTATTAAGGAGCTAACAGCTATAATGAGCACGGAATGGTTGCGAGAGGAAGGACCCTCTTTCAAGAAATTCGGATAAGTGGCCCCTCTACACCAATCCATTGCGTATATCGTGGAAGTTTGGTGGAAGTCATGTATAACCCTACCGTGGGGATAAACATAATGTCCAAAACCTTTGCACAAGCCTCGTGTCGAGGAAGCCATTAGGACCCCCACAAAGACGGACCCCTCAAGCATAGCACCTCGCACCACCATTGAAAGCCGTGGAGGTTATACATGAACAAATCTTCCCCGCACAAGGATGTCAAGTTGTCTTTGGACTTTCACGTTTTTGATATCTAAGACTTCGACATCCTAATCGGGCATCCCCGAAAAGATTCTTGACCTACCAACATCCGGGGATTTAGATGTCAAACTCGAAGAAAAAAAGTTTTCTATCCCGCTTAATCGAGCTAAAAACTCTCGAAATGTAACCCTTCCTTGAGTACGACACGCCCGAGGAGGTCATGGGAGTTATGCTATATGAGAACCCGTAAAACGACCTTGAAAAAGACGCCCAATTCTTTATTGAAGAAGAGGACGATTCAGGGGAACTCATAGAACTTCCCAAAGAAGAAGAGCTAACTCGGCCTCAGCTTGAGCTTAAACCCCTACCCCCGTGCCTACGCTTATGTCTTCCTAAACGGCGATTCACAAGCACCGGTCATCATAAGTTTATAAACTTAGTGACCGAGAGACTACCCAAACTCATAGCCGCTTTTAGAGAAACACAGACGGTCTTCGGTATTCCCTTCAAGATCCGAAAGGGGTAAGCCCAACACTATGCACACATCGCATACCTATTGACCCCGACAAGCACCCCCATCATGCGAACCCCAAATAAGCAGCTCAATAATGCGATGCGTGAAGTCGTGAAGAAGGAAGTTCTCAAACTTCTTCACGCCGGGATTATCTATCCCGCACCACACACGCTGATTGGGTTAGCCCACCCAAGTGGTCCCTAAAAAGGGAGGAATGACAATCGTTGAGAACGCTAAAAAACGAACTCATTCCACAAAGACAAGTCACGTGGTGGAGAATGTGTATTGATTACGAAAAACTTAACAAGGCAACAAAGAAAGATCACTTCCCGCTGCCCTTTATTGATGAAATGTTGGAGCGGTTAGCGAAAACACTCTTTCTTCTCGCTTCCTTGACGGGTATTCGCTACCACCGTATCCCGATCCACCCCGATGACCGTAGCAAGACCACGCTCACATGCCCATACGGAACCTATGCCTATCGTAGAATGTCATTTGGGCCGTAATGCGCCGCTTTTTTCGGTGGTGCATGATGTCTATCTTCTCGCACATGATCGAAGAAATCATGGAGGTCTTCATGGACGATTTCTCCGCCTATGGTAAGACCTTCGAAAGTCGTCTCAAGAACCTAGACCGGGTCTTGCAAATGATGCCGTGAAAAGGACCTGGTACTTAATCGAAAAAGTGCCACTTTATGGTCCGAGAAGGCATCGTTATTGGGCACCTTGTGTCCGAGAGGGGGATAGAGGTAGACAAAGCTAAGATAGAAGTTATCGAAAAGCTACCACCCCCAAAGAACGCCAAAGGTATCCGTAGTTTCCTAGGCCACGCAGGTTTTATAGAAGATTCATAAAAGATTTTTTGCAAATCGCTAGACCTCTTACGGCCCCGCTAGCCAAGGATGTACCCTTCGACTTCACGGATGAGTGCTTGCACGCTTTCAAACCCTAAAGAAAGCACTCATCTCGGCCCCATCATCCAACCCCCGGATTGGTCGCTGCCATTTGAAATCATGTGCGATGCTAGCGACTACGCTTGTTGGTGCGGTCCTAGGCCAAACCAAGGACAAAAAGCAGCATGCCATCGCATATGCTAGCAAAACTCCGACAGAGCCCAAATTAATTACGCCACCTACGTAAAAAGAGCTCCCCGGCAAAGAGTCTTTGCTATCGAGAAGTTTCGATCCTACTTAGTGGGCGCAAAAATAATCGCTTATACGCACCATGCCGCCCTTTAGTACCTTCTCACCAAAAAGGATGCAAAACCTCGCCGATCGATCCGCCGGATTCTTCTACTCCAAGAATTTGATATAGAAATAAAAGATAAAAAGGGAGTAGAAAATACAGTTTGC
Source organism: Hyparrhenia diplandra (assembly GCA_015847255.1). Lineage (NCBI taxonomy): Eukaryota > Viridiplantae > Streptophyta > Magnoliopsida > Poales > Poaceae > Hyparrhenia > Hyparrhenia diplandra. The sequence continues at coordinate 30,219 of JADLZK010012375.1, read as the reverse complement.
GGATCATTTGTCGCTATCATGCGGTAAACTAACATGCAGAACCACCAATTAACGACACCTGCGCGACGACATGCTACTCAAGGTGTCGCACTTCAACCCATGGTACGCAAACATTGTGAATTACATGGTTGCGGGATACGCACCACCCGGGAGAACAAGCGGAAGCTCCAAATGGAGAGCAGCGGCACCTATGGGATGACCCATATCCGTATTGTGGTGTGTGCGGACGGCTTGCCGAGAAGATGCGTACCCGTGGAGGAAGGAATGCGATCATCGAGAAATGCCATGCATCTCCCTACGCCGGCATCTAGGGAGTATTTCGCACACAAGCCAAAATTTGGCAAAGGCGGATTCTTCCCGCCGACGATGTACGACGATTACCTAAAGAGTTCATCGAAGATGCTACAACCGCCGAAGACGGGAACATCACAGCTCGTGATGCAATGCCCCTACACTACAACCTTCAAATAGAAATATTTGATGTGTGGGGCATTGACTACATGGGGCCATTCCGTAGATCCCATGATTGCGAGTATATCCCGGTGGCGAGACTACGTGTCAAAGTGGGTAGAGGCACTACCATGTAGAGTCGCCGATGGCAAGCATGCACGCAAGATGTTCCATGAAATCATCTTCCCCGCTTTTGGAATGCCACGCATGGTGATCGCGACGAGGATCGCATTTCAAGGACAAATCATTCAAGACATTCTTGAAAGAGCTTGGCACTCAAAGACAACATTGCTACCCCTTATCATCCGCGAAACCAAATGGGCAAGCCGAAACCTCTCCAACAAACAAATCAAGAACATCCCGCAGAAGACGGTCAACGAGATGGGGAAAGGTCGAAGAACAAGCTACCCGATGCTCTCTCGGGCATATCGGACAAAGATACAAAGCCCCCATCGGCATGTCACCTTACCACCGGTCTATGGCAAAACTTGCCATTTACCGCTTGAGCCGAGCATCGAGCTCATTGGGCCATCAAGAAGTGGAATATGGACGCCGACTCACCAGAAAAAACCGTCGAGAGACAAATCTCTGAACTAGAAGAATGGCGAGAGAAGGCGCACCACGCTGCAAAAGCTCTACAAAGAGCGCACAAAAAAAGATGGCATGATCAGCAAGATCAAATTCAAAGAATTCGCCACGGAGACAAAGTACTCCTATTCAATTCCCCGGTGAAATTATTCGGGCTTAAGGGAAGCCGAGAAGCAAATGGAAAGGACCGCATAATCGTCATCAATACATCGCCACACGGCGCAATCACAATTCAAGATGACGCAGTGAAATACAAAAGGTAAACGGTCAACGCCTTAAGCTTTTCTTCGAGCCAAGACTGATCTTAACCAAGAGCTCGATAGAATAGATTTATGCTTTGAGAATTAATTTGTATGATCAGATATAAAAAAATTAATAATAATAAAAAATGTATTAAAATTATCACAATTAAAAAAAAATATATATATATATATAATATATATATAGATAATAATAGTAAAACATAAAAAAGTTATCTATATAGTTTTACTTTGTTTTTAATTAAGTATTTGCCTTTTTATTTTCCTTTTATTCTATTAAATTTATGCCGGTCATTTGCTACACAAAGAATTTTAACTTTCTAAATTAAATCAAAGCATAAACTATTTTCAAAATTCAAATTTGAGGATCAATTAGAGATCAGCAAGAAAGGAAATGTTTCTCGCGCAAAAACCCCGCCCAAAACTTTTCGTAAAAAGGAAACGAATGTGGACGAAAGCTCGACCAGGGGGACGCCGGGATGGTGCGCTACAAGACCACCCGGTGCGCCCGCACCACCCTGGCCGGCCGTTCGGGCCGGGATTTCACCCATCACCTTCCTCTTTTCACAACCTACAATGGTGAGGTGTGCTCCGCGAGATTTTAACCTTCCAAAACAGAGAGGGAGAATTTGTCCTATAAAATCCACCCTCCTCCTCTCCATTCTTCACACCTCTCCTTCTTGCTCTTCTCCTCCTCTCAAATTCTCTTCTTTTGAGCCAAGAACAACAGCAATGGCGCACCATGCCCTTACCTCTCTACAACTCCTCTCGCTCACTTTGCTCTCTCAATGAGGAGGACTTAATCTTCCCTAGTGACTTAGGTGGAACCATCCTCTGTCGCCCCCCTAGCCGTGCTCCTCCCCTACGTTACTCATCCAGTGGAGGGAACAGCCATGTGTCCAAGAAAAGAACACGTAAGAGTATCCTTGGCGAATGTCCCCCTATAGTGGGCACCCCCGGGCATCAAGAGGAAGGAACCCGGAACTATTAGGCCCGTACTTCTTCAACAACAGAGACGCCCTCCTTCCACACCTCCGACTTCTTGTTTCCCTTATACCTTAGAGTCGACATGCCCACAGAAACGGAGGGCTTACGAAGAAGCCAACCCCCCCGCTCCAGCGACGTCTCCAAACTCCACTACGTATCCCTCGGGCGAATCCTAGAAAGGCCCCGATTGTTGTTGAGAGTGACATTGGCCCTTTGAGGGTCCCCGTGCTGCACCTAGGAAGGCTCCTAATGTTTTCAAAAGAAGATCCGAGGGTACTCCGTCACTAAACACAGCTGAGTAGCACGGTCCTAAGGTCCCTTCGAGGCAACCTTAAACGCTAGAGTTAACTAAACAAGCTAACATCCGCCTTAAGCCGAAGAGGTAGAAGGGGCAGATTTAGAGAACGTTAGCATGCAAAAGAACTAGACTCTTTCTACCTAAACTTCAAGACTAAGAGCTAGGGTCGCTAGAGCGGCTAATCTCATTGACCTTTTCGAGCCAGCTTAGAAGTACTCTACCTTTTTATCAATAATTAGGCGCCAAGACTAGTTTAATTTTTCAGTATTTTCCCTTCCAATCATTTTGTAATTTCTTCAAGTGTGCGCCCCAGTTTTGAATTATTTATAAATTCAATAAAGTTTTATTATTATATTATTGTCTATGTCTCCACTTATTTTTGTCCTTGTGCAAAAAAAAAAAAAATAAAAATAGGTACAAAAACAAGTGTGGGGAGGTTCGCAAGTCAAAGGTACGCAATTTATTAAGATTAAATTTTGACTTGTGATCTTCTTTAAGTGCTAAAACCTGAACCAAGTTAGCAAAACTCCATCTCTACATCTACCAATTGATACATGGCATGCGTACATTTTATTCCTCGCCGTAATACCAAGCTTCATTAAAACAACTACTCATCCCGAAAAAAACCTGATTCATGTGGGTTGCATATGCTCTATCTAGTCTAAGTTGTTGCCAAATATGATATGGTATAAATGGATTTGCTATGCCTTCGTCCCGAAGAGAAACTCAACATTCGAATCTATTCTTTGAAAAAGAGAAATGTCTTGGGCTATGCTAAAAAAAAAAAAAAATGAAAAAAATGGACAAGTGTCCGAGGGCGAGTAGAGCCCACATCTCTAAAAAAAAAAAAAAAAAAAAGAAAAGAAGAAGAAATGAGATGAAAAATGGGCAAGTGTCCAAGGGCTTAGTAGGGCCCACATCTCTAAAAAAAAAAAAAAAGAGAGAAAAAGAAAAAAAAGAGAGGAAATAAAAGACAAAAGTCTAGGGCGAGCAAAGCCCACCTCTCCAAAAAAAAAATTTATAGCAATAAAGCCCATGCTTTCTCGAAAAAATAAAATTTTATCTAAATAAAACCCCGATAAAAAGTTGATCAAAAAGGATGAATGATAAGCACCTCTATTATAACCGCTCTATCCGCAACCACTCAAGGCTTGGAGAAAAGCTAGAAAGCCCCACTACGATGAAAGGTAATAAAGGGTGGGAAAATGCTCACAAGGCGTGTAAGGCTTGAAATAACATGTATGCAAGCTTACATCTTGGAGATTGAACCACTTTAGTCCTCGTGCCTTCACTCGAGGACGAGTAAAGGGCTAAGTGTGGGGAGTTTGTTGACGGTAACCAACGACAAATTAAATACCGTCAACACAACACCAAAACAACCTAGAAATAGGAATTTCAACTAACATATTCCAAAGTTTTGGTGTTTATTTGGACTTGCAGGTACAAACTCATGGATGATCACTTTGGGCCAAAAAGACAAAGAAAAAGAAATAAAATCAACAAATAGAAGAAGGCCTAAGGGAGCAAATGGCAAGCCCAAAACGTAAATCGCAACAAAACGCCGAAAAACCAGGCCGGGCCAAGTCCACCTTACAACTTTTCGTGAGCAAGGAAGCCCAGCCGCCGGGTTCGGCCAAAGCGGGCTCCTGGCATGGTGCGCGCAAGACCACACTGCGCGGCCGCACCCCGCCGAGGCGGTTCGAGCCCAGCCTTCGGGAGGCGGTTTGTTACCTTCCAAAACTGGTGAAACCGACGTGGGATGGTCGGTTTGGCGTACATGGAAGGTTTTCCTAGGTCGGTTTGGGTGTTTTTTAGCACTTAGGTCCCTCCCCTTGTGTATAAATAGACCCCCTCTCTCCCTCTCAAAAAAAAAGCAATACAAATTCAAAGGAGAAACCAAATCCACTTATGCAAGAGAGTAGAATTAGATCTTCTTCTTCTTCTACTTCTTCTATTCTATCTCCCAATTCTAGAGAGTGAGAGAGGGAAAGGCTAGAAAGAAGCTTGATTCTTTCTACCGAGTTGCCGGCCGCCCTCGGTGTTCCGCTGTTCCTAGGAGGACGGAGTGCCGACTTGTCGGTACCCGCCCGCTTGTACCTCTCGCAAGCCGCTTACGCTTTGGTAAGGAGTCTTGTGATTATCTTGCAGCTACTTAATTTCCTTCGCATTTTCTTAGCTGTTGTAGACTTGCGGGATTGGTAGATCGCTTTACGCTAGTTCTTGGTGGAGGGACTCTTTGACCGGGGAACCTTGGCCAATATCAAGAACTCGTGACCAATAGTGCAAACGTGGTGTTTGGACTAGCGCTCACCTACCTTTTGTGGCGCATCCCACGGTTGAGGGGGGTAGGCGGCTTGGTCGTGACAAGCCTTGTCCGTCCCCTTGAAATCCCCCACGCTCGGGTGCGGCGCAGTGCTAATTGCCTGACACGTTTTTTGAGCGTGGGCCGGTGCCCGGCGTGAGTAGACAAATGACTTTAGGAATCACTACCTAGAAAAACTTAGCCTATAGATACCTCGCTACTCTTAGAAAACAAACCCTTGCCTTAGGTTGACATAGACCTGAAAAGCCACCGCGCGACCGTCCCCGCGTGAAAAATACGATACCCCGCTTACCACCGGTGAAGTGCTACAACGGTATTTCCGTGCGCTTGCGGATTTCTCTCGTGTGCGTAAGAAACACCAACACCCGCTTCCTCGCCTCTTCCCGGGATCCGTCCCCGCCGCCATTGGCCTCCCTCCAGGGCCTGGAGGGACCGCTTCCGCATCCTCAAAGTCCCGCTCATTCGAGCCATTTCGCCGCCACCTTGGCAGCCTCGACCTGGCCTTGACGAAGCTCGGCCTCCGTGAGCCCGTCGCTGAGACTCCCCTCTCCTCGGCAAGAGTAGTAAGCCGGGACGCCTCGCTTTGGGCCTCGATCAATTTCACCCGCGTCGCCCGAGGGCGGTCCAGTTCGTGACATTCCGCGAAGGAGCTCGGACTTCCCCCGGCGAATCGTCGGAGATTCCGCGGCAAAGACACCACCAATTATGGCACATACATAAGGAAAATGCAGCGGAAAATGGCAGCCAAGACACTCACCGCATCGCCTCGGGCGAGACGACCGGTTATGGTGTCACCCATCTTCGCAAGGCCGCCGGGCGACCCACCGGGCGGATCTACTCATGAGTCCTCCACGCCAGACCTCGGGACGGTCATCGATCACCACGGCGGGGACCCCCGGCACATCACCCAAGGTCAAGGGGGACCACCCCAACGAGTCGGTTCAGAGGAAGCATTTCATCCACCGGCAGCCCCCGCAGCTCGGGAAACCTGCACCAAAAAGTCCGGAGGTCCTTCGCCGGCGACCACGTGCACGGACCTCACCAACGCCGAAGACGACGCTTTCGAAGGGCGGCGTCCCAACCCGGCGCATGGAGCAACGGAAGTCGATTGTACGCCTCATGAGCCCCCGGATCGTGGGAGCCAACACAAGTGAAGACCTCCGTGTCTCCGCCGCCTCGAAGAGCTCCTCCCGAGAGAACTCTGGACGAAGGGGCTTGGCTCCTCGGGAGGGCAGCTGCGTCGTGGGACCCTCAAACGGCGCTAATCGCTTCCGGCCGGTCAAGGCGTCGCGCAGCCCGGCCGAGCTCTCTGAGTCGATCACCATAGGCCGGGTGGACGACCCACCATCACCACCGTGGGCTTGAACCACCTCGAGAAATCTCGGCCGTCCGGCCAGCCCGACCCCTCCCGAGGCTCGGGGGGCTAACACCACGGGGAGCCCAACGCAGGGACAACGTCTTGGTGAGACAACCCCGGCTCTGGCCCCTACCGAGGCTTTACAAGCACTAGCCTTCGTGGCCTTCTTGGGATGCAAGGACAGAGTGGGGGGCCCCCCGCTTCCTCGGGTCAAGAACGCTGGCCAAAAAGAAGCCAAAAATACCGTAAAGGAGGCTAACTGCGAAAACACGAAGGGACTCACGAGGCCCGAGGGATCGCCCGGCCGGTGGCCGAGGCGCTGGAAGATCGCGACTGGGCATCGCGACTTGACGCACGGGCCGCCTCCCCACGGCCGCGACGCTGAGCCGGCGAAGGGGCGCCACCGCTCTTCACCTCGAAAGCGCCCTCGCGACGCCCGGGAGTCGTTGGCCCTTCACGCCGAGCCTCACCTTGCAGCGTCAAGGCGCCCACATCGGGGGAAACCCCCGAGCCGCCACCAGTCCCGGGGCCTCGGCTGGAGGAAGCCTCGGGCGCACGAGTCCCGGCGGCCTCCGATGTCTCAGGCTCGGGCACGAAGCGAAGCCCCGAGTGAGTCGGCAACCCCAAGGCTCGCCTATATGAGCCGCCACATCGTCATCCGACGAAGTTCACGACGAACTCGTCCTCCTCATCCTCGCCCTCCCTCGATGGTCGAGGTATCAGGCGATTGGCCCCGCCTGCTCGGCCCGGCGGTTGGCGCGGGCCGCTTCTTCTTCTTCTTCTCCTCCTCCTTCAGCCGCCGCGCCTCTGCTGCTCGTTCCCGAAGCACGGTTTGCCGCCCGCGCGCGGCATCTAGATCGGGCACAGGCGGAGGAGAGTCGTGATAGTTCAAACGACCCCGCAAGAAGATGGAATAAGAACCGCGGTGGTAGCCACGCCGCAACCAACAAGACAATGCAAGAACGCCGAAGCCAAAAAAGCGCTTACCAAGGAAATGTACCCACCCGGGCGGGCGCATAGGGATCTCGAATCGGGACGGGGTATTGGACCCCAATGCCTCCCTCACCCTCTTGGCCAGGCCATCGGTGGAAAGCGTAAGGGATGACATCCGAGACTCTTCAAGACCGCGGTAGGAGGTCATCCGACTCATGAGCAAAGGGCGAGCCATCAATGGCAACACCCGACGCCGATGAAAAAGCAGCCTACCACGGCCGCTGTGTTCACACCCCCATCTCGGAGCCGCAGGATCGCCGCCTTAGGCCCTCCAACCGATGATCCGCCGAGGGGGACCCTTCCACTTATTCGACGCCGTTTAAGGACACGCCGGTATGCGCGGGAAGCGCGTTCCCATCATTGCGAGGTAGAACCACTCGATCCTGCCACCCCTTATTAGAAGAGGTAAGCTTGGAAAGGATGTACCCATCAGCTCGGTTCGGCCTTGTTCGCCCCGATCGGACTTGCAAAGACGCAACCACCAACGCCAACAACGCCCGCCGTGCCCCTCCCTTCACCACCGAGGCAGTGGTGAGATCCGCCTTGAAGAACCACGACCCAAAGGTCCCAATGCGGCTCGATCCCTAGGAATCCCTCATAGAGGGTAACAAAGATAGCCGCCGAGAGATCGAAGTTCGGGGGCGGATGGTGGAGCTCGACGTCATAATGATGAAGAATCGCCGAATAAACCGCCCGCCGCATCCCGAACCCGCGCCGGTGAAGATCCATCGGGCTCACCACATAGCCATCGAGGGTTAGGGCTCCTCCTCGGTCCAATGCGCGCGCAATCCACTCCGGCCGCCGGCATTGGTACGAGGGCGAAGAAGCCCTTCCTCGACAAGGCGCCGAAGCTTTTCCTCCGTCGCCGCCGTTCTCGGCCACGGTTCAGCATCGAGCACCTCCCTCGTGTTGTCGCCGCCACTAGATTACGCCATGGACGAACGGGAGGACGAGGAACAAAGAACCACCGGCAACACCGCTCACACGAGCACAAGGCAAGTGGATTTCTCCCTTAACCTCTCCCCTCGCCTTTTCTTCTATCTCCTAATTGCCGCAAAGAAGAAGGCAAGAAGGCGATGGCAAGAACAAAGGAGCAACTATCCGCGCCCTACGACCCCCATATTTATAGGGAAGGGAAGGCAAAACCGCCGGCCCGGGCGCATCGAACCGACTTCCGAATGAACAGCCCATGATGAAACAGAACCGCCATCCAACGGCTCACCAGCTGCGCGGTAGAGCCGCCAAGAGCATTAATGCACCTTGACAGTGCTCGACCGACACGCCCGACAAGAAGCCACGCGCCACGTCCCCATCGGATCGAACAGGCATCGCCACCTCGGGCGCGGCGCGGAGACGCCTCGTCTCCTCCCGCCGTGGGTAAAACCGCCTGACCGCTCATATCCAAAGCAGCGCCCGACCCTAAGGGGCAAAAGTCGGGCCCGATGACGGTTCTCACCTCCGGCTGAACCAAACGAAAGCCTCGGCCGGCGCGACGCCAACGCACCCTACGATCCGTAGGTTGCCGTGCCGGGCCCACATGGGTTTCTACAAACGCCTCAGGATAACCCGAACCAGGACGGGATGGAAATGCACAATCGTTATACCCGGCCCTCCGGGCCCGGATTTCGAACGTGTTTAAGACCCGTGGGTGCCGCTTATAGAGATGTCCCATCCGTGGGAGGCCTACAGCCCCCTGATTGACCCGCCAAACCCCCGGGATCTCGCTAAGCGGTCCGAGGGTTCTCATGGGGTGAATCCTAGATCACATAGCCAACCCTTGCTCCGCGAGGGCACGGCACCCCACTTAAACCGACCCGCTACAACGCTTCAAATGGAGCGCACCATGGTCGGCTTTCGTGGCACCGAGGTGTGTCTCCCCTCCTCCCTCCCTTCGTGAGGGCGACAGAGGAGCCGTATAATCAAAGTCGAGGAAGCCCGACGACCTTGCGCACATAAGCGGGCCTCGGCTGCCCACGCAAAAACAAAACATCTCCGCACAAACAAGCGCAATTTAAGAGCTGTTTCGCCTTGCCAACGTGCGAGGTATAAAAGACCTCGAAGGAATCCGCCATTCCATTCGAGGCCCGGGTTACACTACCAACGGAAGAGCCAAGGCACACCCATTGTAGACGAACCACCCCGAGAAAAAACAAGACGACGGAACGGCACAACCCCCGGGCGAGTCCACACGCGCTCGGCTACCGTCCGGGACCCAAATATTGGACCCCGTGACATTCTCATATAACGAGAAATCGCCGGCCCGCCGGGCCCAAGAAAACTCGGCCTGCTATCATCCCGCTTAGAAGGACGGCCCAGCAGACGGGGACCAGGCCAAAGAGCCACGACGCCTACGTGAAGACGGAGTCGGCCCACGACGGCCCACCGAGTCACCGCGACGAAAAGAGCTCGCTACGCCACGGAGGACAAGGTCGTGGACCTTTACAAGACGACGAACCATGGCGCCCCACGCCATCATCATCGGCCAACCTAAGGCTCGGATTCAACCCCAAATCTCCGTCTCGCCCGAGGGTGGTTTAGCTCACCAGCCCTCGGATGAGAGACCTCCGCCTCCCCGAGGGTGGCCTAGCTCACCACCCCTCGGGCGCAAAAACTCCGCCCCTCGCCCGAGGAGACCCAGCTCTCCATCCTCGAGCGAGGTGGCTCATCCCACTCACCCGGGGTCATAGACCCCGGCGTGGGAGGTTCCGTCTCAAGGAAGGGAAACAACAGATTTAATGCGGTTACACGGCAGACGAGGCGCGGGGCCATCGACACGCCCGGTCAAATTGACCGCCGATCACTTCCCAACCCCGACCGATGGGACACAAGGCTGAACCGTGACGATTACGCCGCCCAAGACGGAAACCAGGGCGACACTGTTCATTCCCCAGCAAGAAGATCGCCAAGACGCCACGACGGGCCGCACCCTCGGGCTTATGACACGCCACGGCCAGCTTTTCCCCGACCGGCCCTCGCCATGCGGATCGTGAGGGACGCCTCCGGCATCCTCGGGGCCGCACCGAAACGGCACGTCCGCCCATCGGATTAGGACGCTGCGGTCTTCATCAAACAACGCCAGCCGCCCAACCCTCGCCGCGGCGCATGCAACGAGCATAGCCTCGAATTAGCCACCTAGGCATCCACGTATGTAAACATTACTTCCCTCTTCCCTCTATAAAAGGGGGAGTAATGCCCCATTAGCGAGGGATCCCGCGACGACGTAAGCATAACCACCACCACCATCACGATCGTGGGGCTTGAGACCAGCGTCTCTCCCTCACACCGCTTGTAACCCCTACTACAAGCTCACCTTTGAGCGAGGTAACACGAAAGACACCACCACCGCCGGACGTAGGGCCCCGCTGGCCTCGAACCAGATAACCCCGCCGTGTTCGTGTCCATCTTGTGCTACGCCATAGGAGGAGGGGGCACACGGCCTATAAATTCTTTATTGCCGGCACCCGAGGCACCCCCGGTTCTCGGAACACCGACACCAGGGGTACCCAAAGACGCTTTACTGATAAGAAGGTTTTTCCTAATAATAAGACAACAAAGACCATGAACACACGATTTCCCGAGGCCCGACTCGGCCCGAGGATGAGAACTCCGATTCACCTGAGGTTGGCTCTGGCCTGGACGAATTTGCGACTCGCCCGAGACTGGCTCGGACGAGACCCCCCGAAGCCTCCGCCTCGGCCAACCACTCCAACAGGAGATCGTGTGCATTTAATGCACTCTACGCACGCCCGATTCTCGCTGCATGTGCAGGATCGACACAGGCGGAGAAGACCGGTGTCAAATCTCACTTTATCACCCATGATGATGCCTTGGGAATGATCGGGCGCTGTTTTCACCTCACCGGGCGCTGTTTCAACCACCAAGACTATGACACACTGCTACGTCCTGTCACGACTCCATACCGCCCAGGGCTCAGACCAGGCGAGCTCGATTCTGACCCAGCCTTGGCTAACATCACTGCCAGGCTTAGATCAGGCCGCTACAGTTCCTACATCCCTCCCTTGCGCTTATAAAAGGGGGAGCCCAAGACAGATTCAAGGGGGAGCAAGCACACACAGCTTCACTCCCACTCGATATTGGCACTGGACTCAATCAATTCTCTCCATCTCTCTAGCTTGTAACCCCTACTACAGGCACTCTGGTGCAAGATAATAAAAGTCTCCTCCCCTCACTGAATGTAGGGCACTGAACCAGTATAAATCCAGGGTCACATAACAACAAATTCACTAGTTGGTTAGGACGTCGAGTCCGAACACCGACAACATGATTCATGCACATGATTTTTATAATAATAAGAAATTAAATGAATGTTTGCTCATTGAAGGCTTGGCTATGATTGGGAGTCTAGAACAATGCTAGATTTTAACATCCTGTGGTGGATTGAATTTTGTAGTGGATCTTGGGCATCGACGTGGTAGTATTGCCTGCTAGTTCCCCACAGTACCAGTGTGACACCCCGCCCTCCAAAGCCGCACCGCACAACACCCTGCTTACACTTTCATCCTCGCTTCGTGTAAAAGGGTTAACCCGAAGGTAATATGGCTGGAAGGCAAAGGCTTATAAGTTGGCTCCACCCTTGCTCAACTAGTAAGGTGGTACTAAACATGTGCACTCAGCACTCATAGGCCACTACTGTGCCATATCCAAATTGGGCCGGATGTCACAACCAGTGACATGTTGTTGCTCGGCACTCTATATATACTACAAGACAGGGGTGACAGTGGACAAAATACGTGAATACTTTTTTTTCAAAAGTGGGCAAATGCCCGTTCTGCATTAAGAGAAGTGGGATAGTTCGATTACATCCTAGATATCCCCCATGGCAAGCTGTCAGGGGGGGCAAATAGGCGAAACACTGACACACGACATCGGCTACAACATTGGAGCTTAGAGATGTGTACTAAGTGGCAACCAGATGTTCGACGAATAAGCGGGGACGACGATCAGAGGCTCCCGCTGAGGGGCGTCCCAGGCGTAGATGGCTGTAGGGGATGAGCGCGTGCACCACCTCACGCTTGTAGAGCGGGACCGTGCCCTCGAAGTGGCTAAGGAACGTCTTAGCGATCGAGGGAAAAATATGTGAATCTTGAGCGACAATGCAGCGATAGGCACTCTGTACTACAAGAAATTTCTAAGGGAAAAATATCATCATATGGATCCACACACTGAGGACACAACATGCTTTTACCATGCCCCGCTCATAGGGTTCAACCTTGACGGATATGGATAGCCACCATATGCTTCAGTCTCACTCCTACTGACCTACATGCTATAGGCAACAGATTGAGAGGAAGAGAAGCAACAACGATGGTACATAGACAGGGAAGAGAGAGGGAGGACAAGATGGAGGTGGAGGTGATCACTTGGCTCTTTTGTTGTCTCAAGATGTCAAAGACTTGGCTTATAACCAAGCTTATTGGCTTTGCTCTTATGGTGCACACCTTATCCTCGTTGGGTTCTATAGACAATGGCAAGACCTACCACCATGTAATGCTATTTGGCGGCAAGCACTTGACCATAAATGCTGATAGCTTCCTGCTAGATGAGCTAGCAGCATTTTCATAGTGCACACCTTATCGCCATGTGTAATTCTAACGGTTGGAAGACCAACCACCTTCATTGCGGATCCTACCACCTTAGGATGGTTTCATTTGTTGGAAGAGTTTCTCTTCAAAATAGCAACAAAACAAGAGTTAATCACATGCATTGTCATTATATTGAAGATTTCTCTATGCATGCTGTAGGTATGCTCTCATACAAATGCAACATTTTAGGGTTTTTACTTCAAACTTGGGTGGGTTATTAGTTGAAGATTAATGCATGCCAATTTCACAATGAAATCAATAGTATGTTAGAGCTAAAGGCATGTATATTTTTTATTGGTTCGTATTAAATGGTGACTAATCCTGACAATGAAATCCAATGGAATTTTTTTGACCTCTTTGATCCCTTTGTACTGCGACTTGCCTCCACATCGACTTGTTGAACTTCTTGAGTATTCTGTGTGTCTTGTATCATTGGAACGTTGAGGTCGTCGAAACTAGGAACATGATCATCTTGTCCATCCAGAAGAATTTCAGCCAAGAATCCATCTCCATCCATCTTAATGAGTTTCAAACCTGTTTTGCCAAACTGCTAGAGATTCTCTCAGCATCTTAATATTGTGCTAAAATGATTCAACTATATAAAACAAGAGCAAAAACCACACCGTACACATCAACACTAGAGATTGATACTTGACTCCAATGAGTGGAAAGATCTTTCAGCGGGAAGATGTTCTCCATGAAACAACTTGTTGAAGCAAAATATATACACGCTGTTTCAATGATCCTTACATTGCATGGTGTTCTAGGCTTCGAGCTCCAATAGTTCTTGGAACCAGCATTTCATAGCTTAGAAATCTTTGGAGCCGGAATATATTTAAAAAATCCAGTATAGTTTAGAAAAACATGACAAAATTGGTTTCATTTTTAATTAATATTTGTTTGCTTTATTATTATGCATTTATAACTCTATTTAAGCTGGGTCGATCATTTTTCGAAACTAATAAAAAGCTAATAAACGATTTTGTATGGATGCCGCATCACCAGGCGCGCACCAAAAAAAATATAAGGGCAACCTCTACAGCATTACGATGCAACGACCAGTTTGTATAATATAATAATAATAATAATAATAATAATAATAATAATAATAATAATAATAATTTTTTTTTTAATATAAAAATAAAAGACCTAGATATGCAGTTTGACCGGCGTGGACCACATTGCTATCACCAGGTCGGCAGCGCTTGCCATACCCGCTCGCCTCGCCTCCCTCGCCGGCGTCTCGACGTCCACGCAGCCGCCGCGGACGCAGCAACAGATCGGAGGCCTCTCGTCAAAGCAGGTCGGAGGCCTCCAGTTGCGTCGTCTACGCCATGGCCCGCGAATCCACATCTCGGGAGGCTCCTCCGTCGGGATCGGCGGCGAAGACAGGCGAGTCCGGCGGCTGCAGACCTAGAAGCTCCACGGGCTTGAACCATCGGCGATTCGAGGGTGGTTTGCACTTTGCAGCCGCTTGCATTCCGATCCCCGGTCCTCTCCCAATCCCCCTTGCCGCTGCTATAAATCCCCCTTTCCGAGATCGAAATTTCAAATCGCTGCTGCACTGCTCTTCTGCACCAGGAAATCGCCTCGCTTGCTTCGCTTCTTTTTACTCTGTCTCTGTTGCTCCCCAAAGGTTCTCGGACGGCAGACATTGCAGCAGGTAAGAAAGTTCGTGTCTTCTCGGGTTCCTTGCAGGGATTTGGTGGTCGGCGGTTTCTTTCTTGGAACTAATTGGGTACGTTTTAGATACGGGGAAGAGATGGCCGAGGACACCTTCCCGGTGGGGCTGCGTGTGCTCCGTGTTCGCCGTCCGAGAGAGGCAGCTGAAGTAGTGCAACTACAATGGTATGTGTTCTTGCCTTCTTAGCCGCCCCTGTTTTGCCCCCGATCGATTCTGTTGTGATAAAAGTGTAGGCCAGACGATGAAACTTTTTGGTTGGGGGTGATTTTGTTTTTGCTGTTGGATTTGTGGTGGTGCGACGCAGTGACAATGGTGACAAACGTCCAGACGGCGTTGTACATGCTCAGGTAGAGGAAGGACGGGAACCAGTTCCACCTGGTGATCACCAATGTCGCCATGCCCAACATGAATGGCTTCAAGCCCTCAAGCTCATCGGCCCGGAGATGTATCTCCCAGTAATCAGTAAAGCCCTTGATCAAACTCATTTCTCGATTTTTTTTATGCAAGCATTCTTCTGATCGTGCATAGAATAGCAATCTTGATAATTTTTAGTATTATCACTTTTGGATGTTGTTCTGGATAGATGATGGATTTCGTATCACTTGGTTGGCACGCGATAGCCGGTAGAGCTTCTGGTTATGAATGCTTGGGTAGGATATCAACAAATGGCACATCTGGCCAATCATAAGTACGTATTGAATTTTGGGGGCAGGGGGTGGGGGTGGAGGGGTGGCGTGCATGTGTTCAGATACAATCAAGCCAATAACTGTGTTACCATTTGTGTTCTAGTTTTGTATGTTACTGTTTGTTCCTAATTGCTAAGTACAGTGGAGCTAGCTACTTATTTTTGTCATTTGTAGCTTCATATTTACAGTTCGTTTGAAAGCATTGCATGGAAACTAAATGTTTTGTCCGTTTTCGTTGTCCATTAGGCCGTTACTGTTTGTTCATAACCGCTAGATGGTGTTGATTGACCTTTTAATGAAATTGCTTTTGGTGTCATATGTTATGGCGCATTCATTAATCCTATGAAAAGTAAAATTGTTAATGTATCGCGGGGGGTGTTATGTGCCTACTATGAAGGGTTTTCCTTCTAATTCTTGAAGCTTGATTAGATTGACACATCTCCTCTACTTACATAGAGATGTGTATTTGACCTCTAAGCAAGCGACCCTTATATGGAGAGGCATACTTGACCGCTAAGCAAGTGATCCTTATCGATAGACCCATGACATAGCCCAATCACCCCTTAATTCTCTCTCAATCACTCTTGATAAGCTTCTATATTAGTACCCGATAATGGTGTGCCCATGATCCCCTCGATTGGTGCCAATCTAGTCACTTTACTAATTTGTTGCGTCTAACACTACACCCCTCATGGACAAGCAACTTGTCCTTGAGTTACAACCTAATTAGCTCATAACAATAACTTGACTTGACATAAACCTAACACCTAAAAATAAGCGTTCACATCTCGGCTAATTTTATTATCCTCACCCCAACATAGATTTGGACTCCTTATTTTTGCTGCCTCCGAACATATGGTGGATACCGTTCACACGTACGCCAGAGCTGCACGCGTACAACCTACAGCCACTTGGATCCCATGCCGTAGTCTAGCAAGTGTCAAGACTTGGAAGTGGTCGAACAACGACCAGTGGAACCACCCTTGTGGCGGCCAGCGGTGGGATGCGATGGCATACGCGGTACACGCATGCCTATATATGACCCCATGTCTTCTCCTAGCCGGATGGGCTGCCGTTCCATGCTGCACAGGGAAGAGAGGAGGGCTTCTTTTGAAGATCGGTGAGGTGGGTTGTGCCTCCCCAACACTTGTTCGCCGCCTGTGGGGGAATAGCATGTCCACCCGCGGGGGAAATAACATGTTCGTCGCCTGTGGGGGAATAGGGAATAGCATGTCCACCGCTGTAGGGTAGGGAGGTTGGCACTGAGAGTTGTAGCGATGAGACACCCATGTAGCCTAGCATACCATATGGTAGCATGGATAGAGGATGGGGATGACAGTGATGGGCGATTTTCGATATTGGTGATGTGGGTGGCCAAGTCACCCATTTGATGTTGCAATCCACCCATCTAACGTTGCAATCTATGGATCGCTGATGTGAAGGCGAGGGGGGATGTTGGCACCGTGGTCATGGGACAATGGTGGTGGTGGTGGTGGGAGGTGGCGTAGTGGTGCGGGTTGCAATGGCGGCGGTGGCGGTGGACACGAACCTGACATCTTCGAATACCAAGCGTTAGCTGCTGAGTTATTGTGTAGGAAGTATGAGTAGGAGATAGGAGGCTGAGGCTTGGGCTCCCGGAATTAGCGAGACTAAGACGATGTCCTGTCCATGCGCTATGTGAGAGTGAACGAGAGAGTTGAGGAGCAGGAGAGACGCTCAGGCTGTTGATTCCTAGTGACCACGTGCTTGCATCTAGCTAGTGGGGAACTCTAGTGACCATGCACCGCCCACATGCTCGTATGCACTGTTGGTTGTTATTGCGCCCGCGCAAGTGTAGCTAAAGCACTATGACCAATTCCTTGCGCTATGCTCATGAATGCAATGGATTAATTAGAGGAGATACCGATTATAGGTTACATATAGAGATCTCAAGGCATGTAGGCCTATCAATCCTAACTAACACCATGCAGGCCATGTGTTGGTCGGCTGAATAGACCAACCCAAGACTCAACACACACGACAGTCTAACACGCCTATTCCTCTTTCGAACACGCCCTCGCAGTCGGATTGTCAACGTGAACTCCGTGAAGACTGAAGAAGTAGGCCTTTGGTGAAGATGTCTGCATACTAGGATGTCGGTACATGGAGGACACGTACATCACCGAGGGCAACCTGTTCCCGAACAAAGTGGAGATTGATCTCGATGTGCTTGGTGCGCCGATGCTGAATCGAGTTGGAGGACATGTAGATCGTGCTGATATTGTCGCAATATAATAACGTGGTATGACGAAGAGAAGCATGGAGTTCTTGAAGGAGTTGGCGTAGCCAAGTAGCCTCGGCAACACCATTGGCCACTGCGCGATACTCAACCTCAGCACTGGATCTTGTGACAGTGCTCTGATGCTTGGAGGACCAGGAGATGAGATTGTCACCAAGAAACACTAACATAGCCTGAGGTGGACCTGCGCGTATCTTGACAACTAGCCGGATCAGCATGAGTGTAGACAACAAGATCAGTCAACAAAGATTATCACAACAAGAGACCCAAGTGAAGAGTGCCTCGAACATAGCAAATAATCCTTTTGAGCGCTGTGAGATGAGGCTCACGACTATCATGCATGTGTGGCCGAGTAAAAGTACTAAGTCAAGTATTGTAAGGCACTTGTAAGGCTGCGAAAGTCTAATGGATCTGCCACAGGTGCACCTTCATTAGTGCAACAAGAGACTCAAGTGAAGAGTGCCTCAAACATAGCGAATAATCCTTTTGAGCGTTGTGAGATGAGGCTCACGACGATTATGCATGTGCAAGCAAATCTGTTGGACTGCATATGCAATGTCTGGCCGAGTAAAAGTACTAAGTCAAGTAATGTAAGGCACTAGCAAGGCTGCGAAAGTCTGATGGATCTGCCATAGGCACACCTTCATTAGTAGATACCTTGGGATTGGTGTCTATTGGAGTAGAGCACGACTTGCATTCCGTCAACAGGAGTAGAGCATGACTTCTGACAGAGGCGATCATCGCCACAACGCTTGACATGCATACCAAGGAGCCGAGATAATCCGCTGAAGGAGACCTGGTGAAGAAGCGGTGAGGACGATGCCATCAACATAGAGCAGTGAGCCGCGCTTATAGACAAAAAGCAAGGTTTCTGTCTTAGCTTCAACAAACCCAAGGGAGACTAAGTATGTGGCAAACCGACTGTACCAAACACGAGGAGCCTGCTTCAATCCATAAAGTGAACTGTTGAGACGACAGACAAAGTCAGGATGAGTGGGGTCTTCAAAACTAGGCGGTTGTGCATTGTAATTGTCTCAATCAAGGTGTTGTGTAGAAAAGCATTCTTATCGATGCGAGGGGACCAAAGAGAGCATGGTGCGAATAGTAGCAGACTTCACCACGAAACTGAAAATCTCATTGAAGTCCAGGCCGCTGGGTTAAGCCATGAAGAACCCAACCCAACGTGCCCTGTATTGCTTGAGAGAGCCATCAACATGAAAGTTGTGCATGAAAATCCATTTATCTGTGACCACATTTTTGTGCGAGGAGGGCACGGTACTAGATCTCAAGTGTGTTTTGGTAGTAGGGCAGCATGTACCCCATCCGTGGTAGTGCACCAATTTGGATAGACAAGTGCACTACAATAGGTCTTTGGCACAAGATAGAGGGGCACAGCGAGGTAAACAGAGGGAATCCGTAATCTGGTCTTCGTGTGCGTGGTCATGCTGTGTTGATTGGTGTCTGGAGGGATCGTCCTTAGGCACAGGTGCTAGACCTTGGGGCAGTGGCGATGAAGGGCAATGGACATCCAGTGAAGAGCTTGGAGCAGGTGGGTGGTTCTAGCGTGAGTAGATGTGTGTGATGACGCGCGCAGGTGCTGCCAGCTGCGGAGGACCTAGCACGAATTCTGCGGTGAGGTCACAGACGCGAAGCCTGGTGGAGAGCTGCGCGCAGTCGGTGAAGAAGACCCGACCGGGGTTGGGAATCCAGGTGGAGCCCAAGCACCAGAACCTATAGGGAGGAAGCTTTGTGCAGACCCATTGTGAGTTGGCACATAGTCAGTCATGTCCAAGAAATCAAATCTGCATGCGAGGAGGGAGAGGCATGCTCAGCATAGGGAAAGGTCGACTCTTTGAAGACGGCATGACGAGAAATGAACAATCTGCTTGAAGAGAGATCAAGGCAATGGTATCCTTTGTGATGGTGGAGTATCCCAAGAATACATAGTGTGGACCGGGGAGAAAGTTTGTGGTTAGCTATAGTAGAGGTTGGGGTAGCATTTGCAACGAAAGACACGGAGATCATCATAGGAGGGCGCAGTCCCAAAAAGGGCCTGGTGTGGGTGGTGGATCTGACCTCCTTAGTGGGCAAATTTTTCATGAGGTAGGTGGCTATATGTAGAGCTTTGACCTAGAAGGAGGGTAAAAGGAAAGCCTGAAACAAAAAGGCAACAACCGACATTATTGATAGAACAAATAATGTGCTCAGCTTTACCATTTTGGGGCGAGTTATAGGGGCAAGACATCTGAAGGTTAACACCATGGGAGAGGAAGAGCGTGCGGGAATTAGAGTTGTCAAACTCCTATCCATTGTTGCACTGAACTGCCTTGAGTGTGGTGGACACATACACAATGAAATATGCGTGGAGAAAGCGTAAGATTTAAGCTTTAAAGGAAACATCCATAAATAATGAGAACAATCGTCGAGAATGACCAAATAATATTTATAACCTCAAACACTTAGAATGGTGAAGTCCACAAATCATAGTGTATAAGATCAAAATTATTGGATGCTCTAGAATGTGTTTACACGTGAAAAGGAAGACATACATGGCGGCGCAAGGGACAAGAATTACAAATTGATGAACTATCATGAGTACGACAATGAGCAGGAACACCAGAGGACGCTAGGTTGGAGAGGGACTCTTGTCTTGGATGACCGAGACGGCGATGCCAAAGTGTGCATATGGTAGATGAAGAGGGTAGAATGACCTAGAGCTATTGCACTTGACAATCACTTTCCGAAACTATAGATCGTTCACACAACAACCAGCGGGTCAAATTTAGCAGAACAATTGTTGTTAGTAGTAAACCGGCGAACAAAGATAAGATTCTTAATAAGTTGTTGTTGACATTTCTTAACGCAATCACAAAAGGATGGATCTAAGACCCAACCCTAGGATGGCGCCAGAAATGTATAAGGGGATCTATCTAATAAGTTAGCTTGGATGTGGAGTTAATCTCACATTCCAATAAAAGTCAGAGCGGAGAGTTAATAAAGTTAGACGGTATTAGTTATGGTGTGTGACTTGTAACATTATCTATGGTGGAGTTAATCTCACCAAGATAGGCACAAAAGTCGTACCACACATTCTAGCATTGCCTACGAAAACTAGTCTCACACCCTAGCTCACAACGCTAAAGAAATACGTGAACGGATATTCTTAATATGACACTTGAATCTCTTGCAATCAATATGAATATGGTATCCGCAAAGCGCCGCGGATAGAATAACCCATTGTAGCACTTCACCGAGAGTCTATCCGGTATCGTATTTATATGCTCCACAGGGAAGGGGGTAGGTTATGGGTAGATTGATTGAGGTCACATGCAAGTGTGGTAAAGTAGAATAACCATATGTAATCTAACTACTCCGAACGGGGGTAAGTCATATAAAGATAATAAAGATAAATGATAAGTGCCAAGTCAAAGATCATCGTATGCCACTAGAATGTGTCATAAAAGGCAAATAGATGGTATAGGTAGCATAGACAGAATATTCCTAGGTTACTCCTACTTATATGTCAATGCATACTAAGATTAGTGCAGTACACCTAGCAATCATGGCAGGAAAGCAATATATCTACACATGGTGAACATTACTAAGGAAGATTAGGAACAAAACCAACCTACCATAGTAACAAAGTTCAACTAGCCCTACATTTGGGGGTGGACTCCAAAGGACTCAATGGGAGTGTCACATCCACGATCTACCACACGTCCCTAATATAGGGTGATGTCGCAGGCAAACGTTGTATAAACACCACGTTTACACATTGTTGACCACTCACCCAAGGTACCATTAAGTGAGCGCTATACGACTCCATGCTTGAATATAAAGACAATCTAGCTATACTAAGCATATAATCATAATAGACATTGAAACATATAACTAAGAATATAATCATTAAATAGAGCAACGTCATAGCAATTGTATTCTAAACAAATACTTACAAATTAGATACAAGAGAGAAGCCACGAGAAGCTCGGCTCCCGCTACTTCTTGACGATCAGGAATCCAAGACAATACTTGACTTCTTCTAGAGACTTGCCTAGATAGCTAATGCTCTAATATGGTGGAACTAGGGCTTGGGATCTTGACTTGATGACTTGGAGTTGGAATGAATTAGAATGAATTAGGGTTTCACCTAGGGGTCAGGGGGTCTTGTTATATAGCCCAAGGCGATGCACGACAGCCCTAGGATCAAACCGACCTTGATGGATGGACTAGATTGCTTCTCATAGGCGGTGCTGAACCAACCTTGAATGGGAGGTCGACGGGGGCCCCACCACTGCGGCCGCCGCCCCCTCAAAGGCGGCCGCCGCCTGGCTCGCCAGTGGGCCCCACCTTCCTTCCGGTGCTCTCTCGGTCTCTTCCGGAATGTTCTAGTGTAGGTTCCACGTTGGATTACGTCACGGATACGTCTTTATGTCGTAGGGCTTGCAAACTCTTGGGCGTTTTCCTGTTTAATCCCTGAAAATATATAAATCACCAAAACTCGTGGAATTATGTCAGTAAAGCCTCTATACTATGTTGATATTCATTTTAAGCCCTTATTTTTGTTTTAAAAACCTCTATATTTTATGCTATAAGGTATACCAACAGTTGTGAGACCAAAATGTTATTAAAATGTAAAGGAGGAATGATTGTAGCGCCAGTGGCTGTAACGGGGTGTAATGAACCGTTTCCAACAATGATGGACGATAGAGAATATGAAAGGGTATTGGAATGTGAAGTCATGTGAGAGGAAGCATCTTAGTCGAAGTACCATTGGTTATTCTAGAGATGATTCAACGTCATGATTGAAGTTCGACGCGAGGTAGGACTGGTCCCATGAGGTAAGATTAGCCATGGGGTTGTAGAGTGCTTGGGGCTGCCACTTGCCAGTCGGTTGTGGCCACATCAACATTAGGGCCACCAGTAGCCGGCTTGTGAAGTGGTTGCTACCGTGCTTGGACTACTCGCCGAAGAACCCGCATCGGCAGGGGCCGAAAGTGGCCGCCGGGATGCTTTCTAGAGCCGTCGAGCTTTCCATTGTGTTTGTTGTGGTGACTCTTGGAAGGAGCAGATGCGCACATGGAGCCCGAGCCCCTTATGCTGGGCTTGTGGACAGAGGGAGGGCGTGAGTTGTTGGTCGATGATCCGGTGGAGGAGGCAACTAAAGCAATCTGATGGGTGGGCGCTGGGTTCTCCAATGTGAGTTCCTTCCACAAGAGGTCAGACTTGGTGTCCAAAAACGAGAGTAGGAGACGACCACGTCGGATATGCAAGACGATTGTTTTTGAACCTCTCATTCTAGCCTCAGATGAGATTGAGCACAAGGGTGCGATCAGTGACAACCTCACCCAAGTCCCCAAGTGTGTCCGCCATGCGCTTGAGCTCTGCCAGGTGGGCCCCACCTTCCTTCTGGTGCTCTCTGGTCTCTTCTGGAATGTTCTAGTGTAGGTTCCACGTTGGATTACGTCACGGATACGTCTTTATGTCGTAGGGCTTGCAAACTCTTGGGCGTTTTCCTGTTTAATCCCTGAAAATATATAAATCACCAAAACTCGTGGAATTATGTCAAGAAAAGCGTCTATACTATGTTGATATTCATTTTAAGACCTTATTTTCGTTTTAAAACCTCTATATTTTATGCTATAAGGTATACCAACAAGCTCCCCAAGCTTACCTCTTGCTAGTCCCTAGCAAGACTATGTTGTTGGATCGGGAGTTGCTACAACGCTTTCACAACTCAAAAGTACACATGATTTCAAACAAAATTTCATCTCCGGATAAGAATAAACTATTTCAACCTTCAACTTACCCATATTACCTTTAATCATGGAGCTTGTAGCCTTTTCTTGTGGTCTTGGGTAATTGAAAGATAGAACAATCAAGTCAAGCACTAGGTCTCAAACTCTTTGTTCAACCATCATTCCGGAGTTTTTGCTAATTTTCGAAATAAAACTCAAAGTTCCTTCAAGATGACCCTTTCAAGTCTCTCATTTGTGGTACTGGTGGATCCTCACTAAGGGAATAAGGTTGTTTTGCCTTTCTCTCATAGTATGTGGTATTTTTGGACTAAGGCAGTAGGACACTATGCCTTCTTCTCTCTCACCCTATATCTAAAGCTTATATATGGAGGTCATAGGTGGGAGAAAACTAAATCTACTTACTAAACATATATTGTAAGTTCAACCAATGGATCCAAAGTCACGAGTCACACTGATGCATGTGCATGACGGAATGGAATGAATATGATGGTAGGTGTGAAATGATGAGAAAAAGTCAAATTCTAGCTCTTTGAAAAGTCATCTCTCTTTGAAACTTGAAAACACTTGAGAGAACCCGGGTTGCATTTCTTTTTCTTTATTTTTTTATGGAGAGGCGGGCATCTAAGTACCCATTGTTTTCAAAGCAGACACTTGTCCATTTTTTTTAACTCTCCTTTATTCTCTTTTTCTCTTAGGGAGGTAGGCTCTACTCGCTCGTAGGACACTTGTCCATTTTTCATCTCCCCTTTGTTTTTTTTAACTAATACAACCCAAGTCTCTTTTTGCAATAAACTTTTGAGAGATAAACAAGAGTAATGGAGCTTTTACTGAGATTGTTGACTGAATGGATGGAATATTTTTGGTTGCTCTTCTCCCGTGATAGGAGTGGAACATAATTGGCGGGTATATAATGGATGTGTATGGTGGATGCGCACTTCCAGGATAGAAGCGACATACATATATGAGTGGAGTCTAGTGGAATGGAATATATGGATGAGGTGGATGAATGGAGTGTACATCAGCATGACAAGTTTCTAAGGGTCGACAAAGATTGACCAAACTCAATGCAAGGCAAGCAGCCTATATATATATATCAAAAAGGTTTTCCTAATCTATGGAGCATGTATATATGGCTGTGGTAGGAGTTTCAACACTCTGTCATACAGGAACTTATCATGTGTATTTGTATAATTTTCAAAAGATAAATCTCCAGAAATCTAGTGTCACTAGGAGTAAGAGAAATAGCAGCTCAAAACTTTCATATATCATATCCATCAATTACCTAGACTCTAGAGCAAGCATTTGCAATCCATAGATTTCAGGTTCAGAGTAGATCTCAAGTCAAAGCAGTTTGCATTTAAAGCTTCGAGAGAAATTAAGCTTGAAAGCTAGGTACTAAAAAGGTATTACGACGAGCAACTATTCATCATCTCCTTTATTTTTAAGTTCTTTTTAGTTGAGCAAAAGCATAAAAGGTGTGCACTCTCTCTTGATCATTTTATTCATACTATAATAAAGACTCTTTAAAGATTATATAGACTCACTCTAAGCAACTTAAGCAAACTAAGCAAACCAAATATCTAGAAAATAATAATAGTAGTAATAGAGATACTTATCGGGATCACTTTGGGGTGCTCTCCCCAAGCTAGATTGGAAAGTCGGGTTGATGATGTGGAAGTTGAGGTAGATGGTGACAAAGTGGTGTCGGCTCATCATGTCTCTCTTCCTTGAAATCCTCGCTAAACTCAAATAGACAACAAAGCTAGTGAAACTTGATTAGGCGTTAGAGTTTAGCCACTTTACTTTTGTCACCCAGGACTCTTAGCGAGATCAAATATATTTTTGGATTTTCTTATTTTGTATGCGAAAAGAAGATAAAGAACTTATGAATGCATCTTTATTTTATTTTTATGCCACCACAAAGAAATATCTCTCGAGGGTGTTAAACCTCGGATTTACTCACATGGGGCTTTAGGTTTTAGACATGGTAAAACATTAAGCATTTTTATTGTCTTTTCAAATGCAATTGGGAAAGAGAAATATGCTATGCAAATAATGAAAGTAAATATGCAATGCTTTGGGAATTAATTATGGATAACTTATCGAGTTACCTTTCGACGAGGGTTTGGTGAATTAAAGTCCTCCGAACAAGACTTCTTACCTTACTCACTTCTCAAGTGCATTAAGATCTTGGTGGTTGCGTCTCTTGAGATAGTGATTTCAGAGGATAGCATCACCCTTGTTCTTTGTTGGTCCCATGGTTTGAAGTGAAGCTTTGATAGTGGAAGCGGGTAACATCTTGTTTAGTGTGCATACTTTGTGGGTTCAGGACACATACTTATAGATTGGGGGAGTGACTCCCTCCACATTTTGCTCGAAGTGTGTCCCGTTTTGCACGCACAAGGTAGAGATCAAGTGCATGGGCCCCGTTGGTGGGAAAACACCAACAGAACCATAACTTTATTCATTATTCTCTAACCTTAGGCACATTAAACAAGATAGAGTTAATGTTTACTGTTATTATAATTTTCCTCATTTATGACAAGGGTGATAAGATCAGAAAATTAGGCATCGTGGTTTAATGATTATGATTATCTTCCAAAGCAAGATGCGCAATGTTTTGACTTATACGGTTGGGGACTATGAGATCGGGGAGAGTGGTGTCCAGGAACAAAGAACTAAACATGTAGAGTTAAACAGGGATGTATAAGGGTAGGTTATAACTCCAACATGTTTGATTCTTTTATTTATGAACATGCCAAAATTAGGAAAAAGCTTAGTTAATGATAACTTACCTCAAGATGTTACCTTTTATTGGAATGTGACGGCATCGTAACACCTTGAAGCTTTTGTTACTTGGCCTCTTGTGTATTTTGTTCCTAACTTATCTCCTTTATTGCATCATCCTTTCTTTCTTGTCCTTTGAATCATGTTAGGACCTTTTTGCTCCTCTTATGGTTTTATTCCTGTGTCATTAGTGGACAACACATACCCGAAGGAATATACAAGTAGTAACAAGGATAGTGTTGTCACAGGGCTAAAGGTCACCTTCTATGCTACCAAAAAGTTTTGGCTGAAGATTTTAGCATAGATCATTTATCTCATGTTTAAGTATTCACTTTGCTTTTCTAAAGGAATGATTTTATTCAACCTTAAGTTTAATTTTCATGCAACAAAATCATTCAAACTTGTGGAAAAGAGCAATAGTGAATGGAGAGGTTTCAAACCAGCGTGTGGAGTGACGAGGGTATGTGAAGAGGAAGAGTACGATGGATCATCTTGTAGATGAATTGGCCTTCCTCCCCCAAGCTTGCTCCTTGCATGCTGACCTGTTCTTCTTTGGCTGTTCATAATTAGTGTAACTATTAAAGTACAAGCGTACCTTTCTCCATAGGAAACTGGAAGTGGATCTCTCTCAATTGGATGTAGATGATGGCGCACGTGGTGTTGAGGAATGGTTTCCCTAGCACTAGTGGTGGATCCTTTTCTTCCCCTATGTCCATGACTCAGAAGTCGGTAATGACATAGTGCTCATTGATTTGTACAGGTGCGTCTCTAGCAATTCCTTCTGGAAATCGGCATGATTTGTCCGCCATCTGTAGCTGCACATATGTTGGGTACAAAGGCATCTTACCAAATAATAATTCATATATTACCTTTGCCATTGGGTTGATGCCAGATCCATGTCAATAAGTGTTGTTGAAGGTCAACTGGTTGATGGAACATGCTATGGTCGGGACGCCTGGATCTTCTTTGTAGGCTGAGCCCCCTTTTTTTTTCTTATTCTTGTTCCTCTTTTTTGTTGATGGTTTTGATCATAGGTTCCGGTGTCAACTCATAGAGGTATGGTGTTTGTGGGTGAGAAGGAGATGTAAATGTCTTGTCCTTGAAGTTGAATCTCTCCTTTCTCCCCTTGATGGTGAAGCAGATTTTTGAACTGAAGGTGTAGATGATAGCTTTGGCCGTGCTCAAGAACGATCGGCCTAATATGATTGGTGCCCTCACATCTCCTTCTTGTTTTAATAACCGCAAAAGTCTACTAGCACACATGAGTGTCCAACCATACTTCACATCTTCAAGTATTCCTTTGGGGTAGCTGGGTGACTTAGGCATGATGCTGATGCTTGAGCCAAAGTCACATAGCGTGGCCTCAACGGTGTGGGTCCAATTGTGATGGGGATGACGGTCTCTCTAGATCTTGTTTTTTAGGTGGTAGGGAGTCATCTTTTCATCCTTTCTTTCAAACTCTTTAAAGTAGAAACCTTGGTAGCTGGGCCTCCGTTGGTTCCAACCATGATTCTATTGAGGATGATAGTTGTTGTTATTGTTGTAGCCCACATCCTCTTCAATCTTCGGGCAGTTGTTGACTGTGTGCCCTCTTTAAGCTGGTGCATTCCTCTTGGTTTCTTGTAGGGTTGACATTCTTCGTTCTATCTCTGGTTGGAAGGTATCTTCTCCACAAGTTCAATAGATTTAATGATAGGAAAGCACCTCAGCAACAACATCCATGGTCTCACGAGTATTTAGTTGAACTCAGTAGAAGGTCTGCATGAGTAGCCAATTCTCCATCCCGTGATGTGGTTATTTCAGAGATATAATCTTGGAAGTGCTCCCACGATTCTGGGACAGATTCATCATATTGTTGCTGGAAATTGGATAACTTTTCCGTAAGGCACTTGTATTGCCTATAGGAAAGAACTTGACTAGGAAGGCGGTAGAGCAGAGTGACCATGTAGTATTTTTCTCTTTATCAGCATAGACCCACTACTTCGCCTTTCCCAAGAGTGAAAATGGGAAGAGGTGAAGTAGGATGGCGTCTCTTGGTACTCTTCTTAATGGTGTAAGTACTGTAGACCTCCACGAAAACGTTGGAGATGAGCACTCACATCTTCGTGTGCCTTTCCACAAAATTGGCTAGCTTGTAACATGTTGATGAGCCCAAGCTTGAGTTGAAAGTCATTATCCCCAATCTCAACCGCCAAAATTTATTGACCAGTAGCTGAAATAGAGAACTCTCATAGTATCTTGTAGCCATAGCCTCAAAAACTGGTGTTAAGCTTCGCCTTGATTAATGATCGTCCGGGACAGAAGGTGTTGGAGTTGTTTTTTTTAAGCTTGGATCTTGCCCTTCTGATACTTCTGGATCTTCAATATAATTATCCGGACGGTCATTCCAATTCATTCATTACCCTGCATAAGATAACACAAGTAGACAAAACAAGGGTAATCCTGTTCGAGTAGTGACTAATGGTGTCCTCAATACCTTACATGATGCAAGTGATATCAATCTATCCATGTATGTGTGTTCGTTTGGCTAGCACCCTTCCCCGGCAACGGCGCCAGAAATGCTTGTTGACATTTCTTAACGCGATCACAAAAGGATGGATCTAAGACCCAACCCTAGGATGGCGCCAGAAATGTATAAGGGGATCTATCTAATAAGTTAGCTTGGATGTGGAGTTAATCTCACATTCCAATAAAAGTCAGAGCGGAGAGTTAATAAAGTTAGACGGTATTAGTTATGGTGTGTGACTTGTAACATTATCTATGGTGGAGTTAATCTCACCAAGATAGACACAAAAGCTGTACCACACATTCTAGCATTGCCTACGAAACTAGTCTGTCACCCTAGCTCACAACGCTAAAGAAATGCGTGAACGGATATTCTTAATATGACACTTGAATCTCTTGCAATCAATATGAATATGGTATCTGCAAGCGCACAGATAGAATAACCCATTGTAGCACTTCACCAGGAGTCTATCCAGGTATCGTATTTATATGCTCCACAGGGAAGGGGTAGGTTATGGGTAGATTGATTGAGGTCACATGCAGTGTGGTAAAGTAGAATAACCATATGTAATCTAACTACTCTGAACAGGGGTAAATCATATAAAGATAATAAAGATAAATGATAAGTGCCAAGTCAAAGATCATCGTGTGCCACTAGAATGTGTCATAAAAGGCAAATAGATGGTATAGGTAGCATAGACAGAATATTCCTAGGTTACTCCTACTTATATGTCAATTACTAAGATTAGTGCAAGACACCTAGCAATCATGGCAGAAAGCAATATATCTACACATGGTGAACATTACTAAGGAAGATTAGGAACAAAACCAACCTACCATAGTAACAAAGTTCAACTAGCCCTACATTCGGGGGGTGGACTCCAAAGGACTCAATGGGAGTGTCACATCCACGATCTACCACACGTCCCGGAATATAGGGTGATGTCGCAGGCAAACGTTGTATAAACACCACGTTTACACATTGTTGACCACTCACCCAAGGTACCATTAAGTGAGCGCTATACGACTCCATGCTTGAATATAAAGACAATCTAGCTATACTAAGCATATAATCATAATAGACATTGAAACATATAACTAAGAATATAATCATTAAATAGAGCAACGTCATAGCAATTGTATTCTAAACAAATACTTACAAATTAGATACAAGAGAGAAGCCACGAGAAGCTCGGCTCCCGCTACTTCTTGACGATCAGGAATCCAAGACAATACTTGACTTCTTCTAGAGACTTGCCTAGATAGCTAATGCTCTAATATGGTGGAACTAGGGCTTGGGATCTTGACTTGATGACTTGGAGTTGGAATGAATTAGAATGAATTAGGGTTTCACCTAGGGGTCGGGGGTCTTGTTATATAGCCCAAGGCGTGCACGACGACCCTAGGATCAAACCGACCTTGATGGATGGACTAGATTGCTTCTCATAGGCGGTGCTGAACCAACCTTGAATGGGAGGTCGACGGGGGGGCCCCACCGTGGCGGCCGCCAGCCTCAAGGCGGCTCGCTCTCGCCAGTGGGCCCCACCTTCCTTCCGTGTGCTCTCGGTCTCTTCGGAATGTTCTAGTGTAGGTTCCACGTTGGATTACGTCACGGATACGTCTTTATGTCGTAGGGGCTTGCAAACTCTTGGGCGTTTTCTGTT
>JADLZK010012374.1:0-186791 GCA_015847255.1 Hyparrhenia diplandra | reverse complement strand
GCCAATACCACCACCTCAGTAGACATCAATGGGACCCCACCGGAAGTTGGGGATATATGTTGGTTATGAGACTCCGTCCATAATCAAATATTTAGAGCCTATGGTAGGGGATCTTCATACGGCTCGGTACGATTGTGTCTTCGATGAAGACCATTTCCGGCATTAGGGGAGATAGACATCAATGGAATGTCGGGGAAATTAAATGGAATGCAAGCGGAATGCAATCCATCGATCCACGCACCATTTGAAACCGAACTAGAAGTTCGGAGAATTATACATTTGCAAAATCTTACGAATAAGGCGCCCGATGCCTTCGCGATCATAAAAATTTGACAAGGTCGCATATACCTGCGGTAAATGCGTCGGAGAGTCCAAGTACCCCGAGAAGGGCACTAACTTTCGATGTCTCCACCAATCCTAGGAAAAGGGGAGACCTCCGGGTCTCAAGGACAAGGTTCCGCGGAGACGTCGCGCATAGACAAGGTCCTAAGCCACCGCACCACTTAAGGAATCAATTGAAGAGGCTCTACGTGGTAGAGAATGCCCCCCAAGTGGCAAACCAACCCGAAGTTGGAGAAATCCCCTCGAAGGACAACATCCTGAAGATGAAAATCCCAATGCACCATGCACACAACATCGCATTGGAAGGTTAAAACACCCCAACTCAATCATTGTGGGAAATCACGATGAGTGGGAAGATGATCTTGAGGAGATAAGCCACGAATTATGTGGAATCGGGAGAATCATACGATAGAAAGACCCGCGGTTTATGCGACATATACTTTGCCTCCAAAATTGGCGACTCATTGGATCCGGGATCGAACCAAAGTCCTTGGCGGAGTGCCGAAGCGCTCGGCGGGAATAATGGAAATCAGCAATTGAGGCGGAAGGCTTTGCCTTCGCTTTGCCATAGAAAGGTTTTGGACTGTAGTCCTAACACCTCCAAAAGTCATCCCTGTAGGATGTAAATGGGTCTTCACTTTCGAAAGAGGAATAAACATGGCGGTGGTAAGATATAAAGCGAGGCTAGTGACACAAGGGTTCACGCAGAGACCGGCATCAATTTTGATGAAACATACTCTCCTGTTATGAGTGGCATAACGTTCCGATATCTTATTTCTATGGTAGCTAATATGAATTTAAAAATGCGGTTAATGGATGTCGTGACCGCATACTTGTATGGGTCACTTGATTGAAATTTATATGAGAGTTCTGAACTCAAGGTCCACTGGACCGAATCAAAAACGCAACATGTTTAGTGTTAAGCTGCGGTGATCATTATATGGCTTGAAACAATCCGGAAGGATGTGGTTCAACCGTTTGAGTAACTACCTCACGAAGAAGGGTTACGCAAACAACGATGATTGTCCTTGTGTGTTCATAAAGAAATCAAAGATGGATTTTGCATCATCTCGATCTATGTTGATGATTTGAACATCATTGGAACCACAAAGGATATTGAGGAAGCATCGGCTTACCTCAAGGCGGAGTTTGAGATGAAAGACTTGGGTAAAACCAAGTTACGTTTGGGCTGCGGTCGAACACCTCCACGAAGGAGTGTTTGTACACCATCCACCTACACTAAGAGCGTATTTGAAGGTTTAATATGGCGGAAGCCATCCCACGAAAACCCCTATGATCGTTCGATCATTGAAAATGGATAAAGACTCATTCCGACCCAAGGATGAGGATGAGGAAATATTAGGACACGAAGTTCCATATCTCGGTGCCATAGGAGCACTAATGTACCTTGCAAATTGCACAAGGCGATATTGTATTTGCGATAAACTTTGTTGGCAAAGATGCGGCGCCGCTCCCACCGAAAGACATTGGGTTGGCATAAAAAAATCCTCGGTATTTACAAGGTACCCGGGACCTTGGATTATGGTACCCCCGAAAGGAGGGATTTCACTATGGTAGGTTATGTTGACGCTGGCTACATGTCGACCCTCATAATGCCAAGTCACAAAAGCTGGTTTTGTTTTTTTTTTGTGGTGGTGCGGCCATTTCTGGCGATGCGTAAAGCGGACTTTGGTTGTAACATCTACCAACCACTTTCGAAAATAATCGCATTATATGAAGCCTCACGTGAATGTGTTTGGCTACGACGAATGATTGATCACATCCGAAGTCATGTGGCATGGAAACTATCAACACCCCTACCATTATCTATGAAGATAATGCGGCTTGTGTTGCGAGATACATATGGGCTATGTCAAGAGCAACCTCACGAAGCATATTGCTCCTAAATTCTTCTATCCTCATGAGCTCCAAGAGAGTGGGGAAGTGGATATCTGCAAGCTAGGTAGTGTGACAATCGGTAGATTTGTTCACAAAATCTTTTTACTTTTCGCCTCTACCTTCCACAAGCATGTTAGGTGGAATTAGCATGAGAGCGACTTAGAGAGTTGCAAGGTTAGGGGAGAATTTCCCTGAAAGCATAAGCTCATAAACTTGACCACGAAGGTCATAGGTCGATCCTCGAAGATCCGACCAAAGTATCAACTGTTGTACTCTTTTTTTCCCTTGATGAGTTTTATCCCACTTGGGTTTTCTCATGCAAGGTTTTTAACGAGGCAACGGGTGCAATTCAGCGGTGCATGTGATGTACTCTTTTTCCCCACCTTGGTTTTGAGAGGAGTTTTTGGCGAGGCATTGGCATAGCACTTAATTGGCCAAGGGGAGTGTTATGAATGAGTCAACAATCCTTTGCAAAAGCTAGACTTATCATGATGGCCAATTAATGCACAGCGGGAAGAACACGTAGTAATGATTCATCACTGTAGCAAATTTGTATTTATCCTCATTGTCCCCTATAAAGGGGATCACTTTTTAGTGATGTAACACACGCGTGGAAAGTAATGAAATCTGAGCTCCTCTCCTCTCATATCTGTGTTCCTACTCTACTTAGTTCTTGTGTGTTAGATTACTACCCTGTGAATTGGCGAGCTGATTTCTAACATTACTAACATCCACCTTGGATTCTCCACTTCATGTTGTGGCCAATTTTTGGTTGAGGGGCTGCTGCAATTGGTCCTCTATACTTCCCTGCCTCATTCGCTCCACCCTGCTGACACATGTTATGTTGCAACATATATGTTCGTTGATTTAGACTGAACTAAAGGACAGATACATGAGCACATTTAATTTTCTAATAAATCTGAAAATAATTTGTTGATGAAGAACTTCAATGATGATGCACAGGCATCCAGATTCCAAGTGCTTCCTTCCGCTGAACTGAAAATGCATCATTGAGGGCTTTTTCGATGTCATTTGTAGTTTTCAGCAATGCAACACAGCTTTTATAGATAATTGGCCTACTATCATGGATAGTTTCCTATCTAAGTATAGGTCTCTATTCAACAAACACTTGGGGATGCTGCTAACATTAACCTTCATTTATATAGCACCCAGACCCAACTTGTTAATACATCCATTAAGTACAGATGCATTATGACAGTTGCTTCTTTATGACCTGCAATATAAGAAATATGTATAAAATTCATGAAGTAATTGATTGCTTGTCTCGGACAAATTCAATAGTCAACGAACGCTAAAAAACATTTTATTGTATTTCTTTTTTTATTGTATTACTAATTCAATATTGTATTTCTTTTATTGTCAAAGAGCCTCAAGTCTGGGTTTGACTCTCGAGGGGAGCGAATTTTCAAAATTTTCGATTGTGGTTAAAAAACCTCCTCGTCACGTCCCATGGCCAAAGCACGAGGGTCGGCCCGTAACGGTGCCCTTGTGTCGGTCGGGGGGGGGCGGGGGGTTGATAGGTTTTCTTCTTAAGCAAAAATGCCCGGGCTAGTCTTAGTCCCCGTGGGTCGAGTTTTTTTATTACTAATTTGATCTACTTGTGCTCAAAAAATAGGGAACCGAGAGAAACCTCAAATATTTTTTTCCAATCTAGCCTAGTCACAAATATTGTCATGTGTGACCATATAAACCTTCCATTACATTTAATCTAGCATATAAGTAGACAAAGGATCTTATTCTACCATTGTGAAACCAATAACCATAGAGAGCCAACTTTCATTTGAGATTTTTTGTTCCACCATTGGGAAACTCTCCACTATCATTTGTGTTTTTAGAAGACAACCTCCAAAGAACAAAAAGAAGTGATTGATCAATAATCTCCAAACACTTTAGCTGTTTAGCAAAAAAAAATAAATAAATAAATAAATGGTACTGCTAATTAGTAGCTTGATTAAGCAGAGATGACATGATTGAAGCAATAAGATTCGGATTTACAAATAGCAATGATGAAGTAATTTGGATCTAACATAATAAGATACTAATGGACAAAGTTGATCAAGGAATGGCATGAGGTAAACAAACCGCTCAAATTTATGGTAGCATGCAGACAAAACCAAAAGATCAGAAGGCTAACATCCTATTTTACATACCACGTGGCAGATCGGGGAACTAAAAAAGACCATGAAGTCTTTAGCAAGAAGTCTTGTGGTTCCAAGATAGAATAGTTCAGTGTCCCAATCAAAAGCAACCCAGCACACACTATACACGTTATCAAGAAAAATGGAAGCCTAAAACAAACAGGCTATGAGCAAGCAATAGATCAACCAGGAAACGAAGTTCAGTTGATGAAAAATAATATTACAGGAGCATAGTGCGTGTTTTATAGTGTTCCTGGCTGCAGCACTGAATACTAAGAGAAATAGTACTCACTCAAATAATAAGCACAAGCAATAAATTACCCTGTTGCCTTTTTTAGCTCTAATAAGAACATGGTTATATGGTAATAATAATTCAAAGATTAAAAACTACTTTTAACTACTTTCAGAGAGCAAATTCAACAACATTCGCAAAAGCCTAAATACCATGTCTAATTGATGTCTACAGTTATAAGCACCTGCAAATCTGAAATTCTAATATGAATTGAAAATTAGAGAAAAAATCAATCCTAAATACAAGCGATGCAGCGATAGGAACATGGAAGTGCACTACATCAAGGGGACCGCGATTCCTGAACTGTGCTGCTTCCACACCCTTTATCTGTTAGCCATGAGGATGTATGAATCTGTGTCAAAATTCAAAAATCAAATTCATGCATGGTTCGGACCAGACAAAGAAGACCAATGACTAGGCGACAACGATGAAAAGAAGGCCTGTAGCACTAATAGGTCGGTACAAATTCACAGGCGATCCTGGCGCTAATGTTTCCTCCATGCAGCACATTTGCACAGAAAAAAGACAATTAAATTGTAACTGATAGATATGTGAAAAATAAAGAGCCCTTAGGCTTGCTTCCACGAAAAAGGAGGCAACACACTTGATGATCTAGATGAATTTGAGCAAGGATCATCTAATAAATCTCCTAAATTTTGGCAAAAACCAAAACAAAATCAATGGGGTGTGAGATAATGAAACGATAGCCGAAGATAGCACCACCTGGTCGACAGCTTGCTTTCGTGGCGTCGTCCTGCGTGAGATGGGTCATGGCCACCTGGTCGCCGACTTGTTCATGAAAAAGGTCTGAATGCAACTTCATTAATAAAAATGTGACCATAATATTTTCAAAAGAAAATGTCATCATAATATATCACTGACAGAAATACAATGCAGGAGCAGCAACATCAAAATGCTCCCAGATTCTAGCAACGAGCAGAGGATAACCTATACCAGTAAGATCTTTAATGAGCAAGTCAATCATCCACAACAATGAAAATTGTGGACTCATTGTTCTATAAAAAGATAGATTGAACAAAGACTTGCAAACCATTTAATAGCTAAACCAGAAACACCTTAACCATCTTACAGTTTCCAGTGGCGCTAAACAAATTGGAAACATAAGTCTTGCAGTCAAATAGTTTGTGCCAAAACATATGGGCCAAACAACTATATAAGGAACCTAACATCTAGATACTCTGTTTCAAAAATTTAACATTTCAGATTTCAGAATTAAGCAACAGGATTAAAGATCTGAATCAAAGATAGGGTCGGAAAGGGGAGGGCATGTACCTTGAGCAAGGAGAGCGCAACACCTGTAGGCAAGTATGGTATGCACTGAGTGTACTGAATGGATCCTTAGCCGATTCCAAAACATAAAACAGAATTAGTTTGACACAGTAAAATTCTATTTCCCTTGTACATAAATTCTCCTTTTGTATTTTTTTTTCTCGAACACGCAGGAGTTAATAGAAGAAAAGGAGTCATACATAGACCGAACCCCACACACATACACACCACTACATCTTTTCTCTATCTTAATTGAAGGGCAAAAGCTGGGCCTTCACATTAAAAAAAACAGTACAACTGTATTAATTGTTAGTTCATTTCATTTTTTATGCGCAAAAAGGGAATTTAAAATCTGTAGCTGTTCCATTTTGTCGAAAAGGGATCACATAGCCATTGGCATATGTCCAATATCACCTCTGTGTAAGACCCAACAACAGTCTAGCAGTCACCACAATTCAATTAGACTTCCAATCAGTGTGCAATGGAAACTTCAGATGATATCTGCCTATTGTCCAAATTTTTACAATCAGATACTAAAAAGCATGCAACTAATAAACTACTTACAAATATTAAAACCTTTGTTCTGTACCATTTTTTTCAAAAAAAAAAAAAACAGACCTTTTTCATAAGTAGTGCCTTTTGGTTAAAAAAGAAACCCAAGTTGACAAGGTCATAAATTATTAAGAACTCAAACAAATTTATTTCTAGCACTACTCTAGAACAGAAAAATGGCAACTGGAATTCTTTTAGAGACAAAAAAACATATCTTATTTGATCATTCCTAAAGATACTGATCTATGAAATAATAAGTAACTATTGCAAATGAAAAACTTGAACTGCAAAAAAGTAACAGCTATTGAAGTTTTAAACTTCATGCTTGGGTCTTCTCCCACTTGGTTTGCAGTATTTCCAGCTCTTCTTGTGTTCTGTCCTGATTTAGTGCCCTGGCATTTTTGTTTTATCGTGGCACTCAACAGATTGCTCTTTTAGTCCCACTTTCCTGTGTTGGTCAGGTTCACGAGCGTCAAGTGATGTGCTTTTCACTGATGTTTGCCACCATTTCTCCTCTATCTTTTTGCCCGGCAGGTGGGGCAAGAGAAAGCAAAATCTTTTCATCATACTTGTCCTTCCCATTGATCCTTTCATCAGCAAACCTGCTTATCACACAAAAATACAGAAAGTGATAAGCGAGGAAAAACATACTAGGACAATAACTAATAAATTTTTATCCAGTGAAGTGTGCTCCAACAATACAACTACTTTAGAATGAACACATTGTTGATTTATTGTTTTATAAAAAGGCAGATTGGGCACTTAAACTTGAAAACATACCATTTAATACCTAAACTAGAGACACTGAAGCATCTTCCAATTTCTAGTGGTGCCTAAACAAAATGAAAACAGATTGTCTAGCACAAAGAAATCTGCACCAGATCATATGGGCCACAGACTACTATATAATATATTTGAGATTTCAGATACTTGTAGCTACATAATTAAGCAATACATCATTAAAAGTGCTGATTATAATCAAAGATAGGGCCACGAAGGGGAGGGCATGTACCTTGAGCAAGGAGAGCAGCAACACCTGTAAGTTAGCAACTAAAACAGAGGAACATTACCTGGGTCCAGCAAGAAAACACGCACGGACCAAACCTAGCACATGTCCATCTCACGGAGGGGGAGGTGGGAGCAGTACCTCCAGCCTTTCTGTTAAAAAAACTACAATTGTATTAATTGTTCGTTCATTTCATTTTTTTTACGCAAAAAAGGGAACATAAAATCCATAGCTGTTCCATTTTGTGGAAAGGGATCGCATAACCATTGGCATATGTCCAAACCTCTGTGTAAGACCCAATACCAGTCTGGCAGTCACCGCAATTAAATTAGACTTCCCAATCAGTGTGTAATGGAAGCATCAGATGATAAATGCCTATTGTCCAAATTTTTACAATCAGATACTAAAAAGCATGCAACTAATAAACTAATACAGAGATAAAAACCTTTCTTCTATACCATTTTTTTTTTTAAAAAAAACAGACCTTTTTCAAAAAGTAGTGCCATTTTGGTTAAAAAGAAACCGAAGTTGACAAGGTCATAAATTATTAAGAACGCATAAACAAATTTATTTCTAGCACTACTAGAGAACAGAAAAATGGCAACTGGAATTCTTTTAGAGACATAAAAACCATATCTTATTTGATCATTCCGAAAGATACTGATCTATGAAATAAAAAGTAGCTATTGCAAATGAAAAACTTCGAACTGCAAAAAAAAGTAATAACTATTTCAGATTAAATCTTCAAGCTTGGGTCTTCTTCCACTTGGTTTGAAGTATTTTCCAGCTCTTCTTGTGTTCTGTCCTGATTTAGTGCCCTGGCATTTTCGTTTATCATGGCACTCTACAGGTTTCTCTTGTCCTCCACTTTCCTTTGTTGGTAACTTTGAGTTAGAACCGTCAACTGATGTGCTCTTCAGTGATGTTTGCCACCATTTGTCCTCCATCTTTGCTTGGCAGGTGGGGCAAGAGAAAGTAACATATTTTCAGCACACTTGTCCTTCCCATTGATCCTTCCATCAGAAAGCCCCCATTGATACTTTCATCAGAAAGCCTGTTTATCACAAATAACACAAAAAATACAGAAAGTAATAAACGAGGAAAAACATAATAGGACAATAGCTAATAATTTTTTTTATCCACTGAAGTGCTGCCACAATGCAACTACTTTAGTATGAACACACTGTTGATTTAGTGTTTTATAAAAGATAGATTGAGCATACAGACTTAAAAGACATACCATTTAATACCTAAACCAGGAACACCTGAAGTATCTTCCAATTTCTAGTGGTGCCTAAACAAATTGAAAACAGTTTGTCTGACACAAGCAAAGAAATCTGCACCAATTATATGGGCCACAGACAACTATAATCCAGATTTCTGTTTCAAAGATAGTGCTGAATAATGAAGCAAAACTTAATCCTAATCTGCACCAAATCCAGGAATCTGCACCAAATACCTAAATTTTGCACCTAAAATCTAGATTTCTGTTTCAAAACTTAATATATTTTAGATTTCAGATACTTGTAGCAGCATAATGAAGCAATACGTCATTAAAAGTGCTGAATATAATCGATGATAGGGCCGAGAAGGGGAGGGCATGTACCTTGGGCAAGGAGAGCAGCAACACCTGTAAGTAAGCAACTAAAACAGAGAACGTACCTGGGGAGGCCAGCAAGAAAACACGCATGGAGCAAACCTAGCACATGTCCATCTCCGGAGGGAGGTGGGAGGAGCAGCACCGCCGCTGCCGGTGACAGCTGCTGCGGCTGCGGATCGTAGAAGATGTCCACGCACATGACGACCACCATGAAGGCGGCTAAAGAGAGGTACAGCGAGATCCAGAAGCGGGCCTCCTCAGGGACCAAGTCGAAGAGCCAGATCGAGAGGGGCGTGATGAGGCAGGTCGCGATGTCCAGCCCGATCATAGTCCTGCCCCAGGCGAGGAACACGCGGTCCATGGTGTAGAGAAGAGGCAGCCTCGTCTTCTTCACCGCCGCCAAGGGTTGGGCCGGAGGAGGAGGCATCGAAGCAGGATCCAAAGGCGGCGACGGCTCGAGGGGAGCGAACGGGCGAGGACGGCGGGACAGCTGCGGCATCGCTGGGATCGGTTCGAGGAACTGGGGGCCGCCGGCAGAGTCGAGATCGCGATGCGAGCGCACGGAGCTGTGGTCGGAAGATCGAGATCGGGATTGAGGGAATCGAAAATTCTTGGGATCGATTGCTATGGAGGCGGGGGAAGGCGGCGCAGACGCGATTGGGTTTTATCGCGGGTTAATTGGTTTCGCAAATTTCAGGAGATCTACCATTACAATTTCGGTTATTGAAAATATACCATTGTAATTCTTCAATCCTCTCAAATCTCCCATTCTCTACGTATCCTTGCCATCTGCAGCCATACGTATTCTCGTATGGACTGTTTTGCCCCTGATGCTCATCTCTGGAAAGAAGAAATCACCGTGTGGAGTGGACAGATGCTCCCGACCGCGGCTCGCTACCCCATTCATCCCGCTCGCGCGACGGCGGCCAAACCCTCGCCGCCGCCAGCCTGGACCCTCTCCACCGCGACCTTGCAGCTCTTCCTCGCGCGTGCCCCCGCCGTCACCGCGTGCGCGTCCGTCCGTTTGTCGTCGCGCGCCCGTCCGCCCGACCGTCGCCCCGCGCGCCTCCGCCGTCGCCCGCGCGCGCTCCGCCGTCGCCGCTTCTGCCTTGACGCGTGTGCGCCCGGCTCGCCGTGCCTTCTTCCTTCAAGCGCGCACGGTGGCCCGTTGTGCCTCCTCGACGCAGCAGCTGTGCCTGCACCGACACCCACCACAAGCACGCCGTCGTCGGCATGGCCACCACGGCTTGTTTTGGTACTGGGCACTGTCCAGCTAGTGTTCAAGGTGCCTTGAAGATGCAGCTTGGGATTGAAGGTGGAGACTTCAAGATGCAGCTTGCTGATATGAAACTTGACATTGCCAAGCTGAAGATTGAAGTCAGAGAGATCAAAGAAGAGATGAAGACGGCAAAGAGTCCAATTGAGTCCCTGCGTTGTGTCCTTTCTCCTCTTCACGATGGGCAAGGGGGCAAGCAGGTCCAAACCAAAAGAATACGAGTCATCGTACAGCAGCTCACGTAGAGAATGGGAGATTTGAGAGGATTGAATAATTGCAATGGTATATTTCTAATAACCAAAATTGTAATGGTAGATCTCCAACTTGTGAAATTTGCAATGGTATGAAGCCAATTAACCCTTTTATCGCCCGGGGAAAATGCTGCGCCAACCTGGAAGGAAGAAGAGGAGTCGGAATCGGCCTCCCGCCCCCGCTCGGCACAGAGGTTTTAGCCGAGGGTCCCTTTTTTTTATTATACCGTCACTACCCTTTGATCCTTTTTTATTACTACTATAGTATTAATTAATAAACAAAGTAAATAAATTAGGTTTTTTTATCACCGTATTTACCCCTTAGCCTTGTGTGAGAAAAAAAAAAGATTCTGCATTAAGCTTCACGCTCGATATATTGATTGATTAGCTGGTAAGAGTTATTATGACATCATCATAC
Organism: Hyparrhenia diplandra; assembly: GCA_015847255.1. Lineage (NCBI taxonomy): Eukaryota > Viridiplantae > Streptophyta > Magnoliopsida > Poales > Poaceae > Hyparrhenia > Hyparrhenia diplandra. Next base: position 175,706 of record JADLZK010012374.1, on the reverse strand, counting down.
AATGGTCAAGTATATATTTTTACAATTTTTAAACAACACATAAAGTAAAATGACCTTTTAGACTTACGAGTATACTAGGTAATTAAATTTGTGCATTGCTACAAAACTAAAAGTTGATCCTATTTTTTGTTTTTTAATCAAACATACCTGTATTACCGAGTAAGGAAAACATATAAATACACGAATAAATACAGGTAGTCTGTATAAGGATATAGAAGACATTTGTCCCACCCATCTTACACTACTCAAGAAAATAAGAAATTACAATCGGGACCCTAGTGAAAGTGGCTCACTAGATTTTATATTTATACGCAGTGTTAGTCCGTTGAAAGATTTAAATGATGTCATTTGGTGATTATAGCACCCTCAATTGTGATGGACGGAAGCGTTCCAACTCAAGTGGCTCACTAGATTTTATATTTATACTTGAGTTATAGGAAATGTCGCACTATCAAGAGGGATACAAATTAGGTTGACTAGTTTGGGGATAGAATGCTCAAGATGATCCTTAGGTATGCGTTTGAGAGACACCGGTGCACTCCACGAGCCTTTAAAATGTGTTTTCACATTTTTGCGTTACACCGGTTGAACCGGCCATTAGACCGGTTGAACCAAGATTAATTTTGGTTTATGCCGCTTAAGGCCCGGTTGAACCGCTAGGTCATTTTAAGCGCACTTGCGCCGACGCGGCCGAAAAAATGACCTCCACGGTTGGACCACCTCGACGGTTGTGCGGTGCTCACCGGTTGAACGGTGGAGCCCTGGTTGAACCGTAGTTCATTTTACCGCAGCTCGTCGGCGTCGTGGTAGGCTTGCCCACAACGGTCAAATTTGCTCTACCGGTTGTACGGTGCACGCACCGGTTGTACCCTTAAGGTCGCAGTATAAGCCTTGCGAAGGGGTGCAGTATAAATACTGCCCCCTCCACTTCTAACGGTTACCCACTCATTCTACTTTCGCCTCCCACATCCGAGAAACAGCTCCCAAGTGCTCTCTCGTCCCCCCTCTCTCTCTCTTGGCTCTAGCTTCAAATCCCCTCCAAGATTTGAGTTGAGAAGTGAGATTTGAGAGTGGAAAGCTTCGATTCGCATCGTGAGCACTTCACTCCCCGTTCTAGTTGGCTTGATTTGTGTTCATTTCTCTTGGGTTCTTGGAACCCTAGCCGCTAAGTGTTCTTCGTGGTTGCCCGTGTTGATTCATTTGTGAGGGCACCACGGAAGTGTTTGTATCACCCGTTTTTCTTAGTGGAAATCTCGGGCTAACCTTTGTGGTTGCTTGAGGGAGGCAAGGAGGTGGAAGAGACTCCGACCTAAGTGGTCACCTCAACAACGAGGGGCGTAGGGACTCCTTTGTGGGGAACCGAACCTCGGGGATAAATCCTCATGTCCCGCGCGTGCTTGTTGTTGTTGTTTATTACGATTACTCGTGCTATCACTTGTTCTTCGTGTTCTTCCATCTTCTCTACCCTCTCTTAGGTTGTGGGCCCGATCTACTTTTTGGTGAAGGGAGAAAGCAAGGGGAGCCCATCTACAACCTCAACATCATCTACAAGAGGGTGGTAATCGATAGATCTGAAATCCAAACTCGATTTACTCGATTTCGTGTAAACCGTGATCTGGCCGGTTGAACCGGTGGAAGCACCGGTTGTACCCGGTGCATCGACCGTTGAACGGCATTGACCGGTTGTGCTGGGTGCATCGACCGGTTGAACGGTGCATCGTCCGGTTGAACCCGGTCGGCATTTAACTTCCGCTTGAGTTTGTGAGTTTTTAGGTTTTAAGAATTGCTTATTCAACCCCCCTCTAGGCCAATTAGATCCTTTCACCTAGACCCATTGCTTGTCGAAGACACCGTAAATCCTCGCGGGGGATCACCGGCGTCGGCCATCACCATCCAATCTCGGATCCGGGAGCTCTATCGCACAAACACTTTGAAGAGAGCAGTCGGAAGACACTGCGTCGTCAACGGCGAGATGAAATCATCATTAGTCGCATGTCGACCGGGTCCGCGGCGACACGGCGGGCACCCGCATATCCGGATCAAGACTCTTTGTCGATGACAAAGCGCCCAGCGATGTTCTCCCAACTTCCGCTCAAAAATACCTCTGTACCTTGGAAGGAGAAGACCGGCGACCCACGTCGGCTGGAGAGGAGACTAGAAGTAGAAACTCTTGTACAAGATCCGCCTAGATCCGGAGCTCCAACTTGGTCTTCGAATCCGACGAACCCCAACCTCGCAAAGCCCATCGCCCGACACAAAAATGGTAGACAATGATGTGAAGAGAAAAGAGAAAGGCTTCGAGAGAGAGTCGTGGCCGATAGTTGAGCCTTGGTACTACTTGATAAACGTTCTTATAGCTTACTTTCATTGGAATTCAACCAAAAAGTGAACATTGTAAATGCAAAATGAAGTTGACTATAACATGCGTAATAACAAGTGCTCAAATTAACTTCGGTTTTGATCCCTTATATTTTAGAATGAAGGTAGTAACAAATTTAGCTCTTAATAATGAACACGGTAAAAAAATTTCACCAACAATATAAACTTAATTAACTTTTTGCGATAATGAAAATTCCATTGATACTAAAGCAAGTTACATCCTCTCATTATAAAAGTAAACCAAACTACTTCACCTCCATTAATGTGAGACAAGAAACCTTGAAAAAAGCCATAAACTCCATTAATAAGTTCCATATTGCTGTTCTGGTACATAATTCATTATTGGCAATTGGGAAAAAAAAGCAGCTACATCGGCAAAAATATTGGGCCGAGAGCAAATGATCAGATTCAAGGCACACGCAAGGTCAAAATGGTGTCCAATCCGGTAGGTCATTTCTTGGCTTAACCAGTGTTCTGCATCCCAGCAGCAATGCCCTTCATGGTCAGGATAAGGGGTGTCCTCCAGCCCTGGCGCATACTCGCTGGTCGGGTTCAGCTTCACGAGCTCTGCAGCAGGCTTGTTCCAGTCCATGATTTCCTTGGACAAGTGTGGCCGCAGTGTGACATGGTAATCTGGGTCACGGATGCGCTTCATCGTGTAGGCTTGGCAGACATTCAGTGTGGTGATGTACGCGTCACGGAGACGGAGACGCTGCTTGAGGTATAAATCCCCTTCAAGAAGATCCTTGTGTCCAGCAACCTGAAATTTGACGTAACCAGTCACATTCAGTGTACCACAGTAGAGGATTCTTATAACTGTATACATTGTTGTTCTGTTAAATGGACAAGGATTCAGTCAGTGTCTTTTTAGTTGGCCCACTAACCTGAAGGAGAAGACGTTTGGTCTCTTTCATAGTTAGCCCTCAGCTTCTCCCCGAGAGGCCAGAGCTCTGAAGAAACAAGGAGTTTATCGTACAAGGCAGCGATGCCCGGGTCACCCTTTTGGCGAACACCATCTCAACTAGATCAATTGTCACCCTGAAGAATGGCCACTCATTGTACATCTCCTGAAGCATATGGAGGTTCCTAATGTCCTTTTCCAGGATGTGCTTGAAGGCTGCCCCAAAACCCAGCCAGACAGGGAGGTGGAAGCGAGTTTGTGTCCATGCAAAGATCCATGGAATGGCACGTAGAGACTCAATCCCACCACTTGGTTTTCTCTGGATGGTCTGCTCCCTATGTTCATCCTTCCATACTCCATTTCAGGTGTTGCCTGTTAACATGAACATTATAAAGAATATTAACTTTATGCTAAAGGTAGTGTCCACCTAAAAAATGCACTCTTTATGCGGATTTAAGTGTTGGCAAAAATACAATATAGTAGATAGTAGCAACATCACAATCCTCCATGCAAACATTTGCAGAATATATCATCAAAACACGCCACAATCTACATTTACCAATCTGATGAGGATGAAGTGAAGTACTCGCAAGGCGGAAATACTGACGAAGCGTGGTTCTTGGAAGACAATGGATCGATATTCCTTTGTTGCCACAACAGCCATCTCATCAAGCAGAGCACGCCATTCAGGTTTTGGGGAAATTGGCGGATGCATGCCATGCTCAAGAGTAGCAGCTGTGAAACGCTGCAGTGTCCTGAAACACAGGTGCTCCTCACCAAAGGACTGTTCAATGACTTCCCCCTGAACAGTGACCCTGAGGGATCCATGGATTGTGTCCGGTGGCTGAGATAAAATGGCAAGATGAGTGGGGCCTCCACCTCTTCCAACAGTACCACCTCGCCCATGGAACATGGTCAACTTCACCCCAAATTGCTTAGCGACTTTGATAAGCTCCTCCTGAGCCTTGTACAGCTGCCAAGCTGCTGAGAGACGACCAGCATCCTTACCTGAGTCTGAGTAGCCAATCATGACCTCTTGTTTGCCATTAATCCTTTCTCTATACCAATCCACTGAGAACAGTCTGGCCAGTGCAGCTGGGGCACCTTCAAGATCAGCCAACTTCTCAAACAGTGGGACAACTCTAAGTGGTGTCTTCACATGACATTCACGCTGGAGAAGCTCAACAGCAAGAACATCAGATGGAGCTGTCGCCATAGAAATAATGTATGCTCCAAAGTTGTCTGCGGGAAGTTCAGCTATCACACGGAATGTGTCTAGGACATCAGCTATCTCATCAGTAGTGGGAAGGTCTGGACCAAACAATGGACGCTTCCCATTGAGTTCAGACAAAAGCCACTCCTGACGGCGTTCCTCAGACCACTCACGGTATGACCCTATTCCTAAGTAGGTAGTAATGGCATCAAGGGCATCAGTGTGCCTATCAGATTCCTGCCTTATGTCGAGCCTCACAAGGCACAGTCCAAAGGTAGAAACTTGGCGCAAGAAATCAAGAAGGCTACCGTCAGCAATTACACGGTCACCACAGGCACAGAGAGATCTGTAGCATAGCTCCAAAGGCTCTAAGAACTGCAAGAGAACAGTTTTTCAAGTCAACGATCAATCCAAAAAACTTAAGAAAAAAAATTCACTATTCGTTCAAATATTCTTTGATCAATAGTTGACCTGCTCAACGTTTGTGACAGTAGATTCTTCAGGAATGTCAGAATATCCACTGGATAACAGCTGGCGTGCTCGCTCACGTGTATTGTAAAGCTTGTCTCTCAAATCACCGAGTATAACCCGATATGGCTCACTTGGAGGAACCTTCTTCCAGAACTCTGTTACAGAAGAAACAGTGGTTAATAGGAACAGCCAAGTAGCCATCTACCATCTGATATTCTGAAAAAAACAATCTAAATGCCAAACAGTGTTATTTGCTAATCCAACGTACCTATATAGTGCTTTGCATCTTTCTTTGATGAGCGATGTAACTCATCTGCTCGTGCCCGAAGCTCGTCATTGCAACGCCACATAGACAACTGAAAAAATTTGCCAGAATATTTTGTCACGTCACAGTGTCAATGTTAGAGGAGTCAAGGGCCTATTGGGCCCTAGCCCATTAGGGTTAATTGGTAGCTTGCTTAGAGGCCAAGTCAACCCTCTCTATATAATGAGAGGGATGTATCAATCTAAATCAAGCAAGAGATTAAGAAGGAAAACCCTTCTCTCTTGCCGCGGCGTGGCGAGCCCCGCGCCGGCGTTCCCGCCCCCCAAACCCTAGCCACCGGTCTCCCGCCGGCCCTCACCACGCGAACAGTACCCACGACACTCGTAGCACGCGGGTATCAAGCAACATCAGCCCTCGACCATCTCTCTCAATTCCCACAGCCCAACCGTGACTATAACATGTGGTATCGGAGATTTTGGTTCGATCTCCACCATGCAGCCCGCCGCAGATCCTCTTCGATGCCGCCGAATCGCTTCTCCGAAGTTCCCGGCCTCGATCTCGGCACCGCCGACACCTCCGCCACCCGCTGTTTCGGCATGGCAGCGCGACGTATGCCGCCATTCCATTGGCGCCGACGTAGTCGGCGGGCCCCGCTACCACAAACGAGCGCTTGACGGCGGTCATCATCGCGATCGCAGGCGGCAGCCTTTTGGGCACGATGAGGCGGAGATCCCGCTAGGCGTCGCCCTCCGCCGCCTGCACCTCGCCTCGCCCCCGGCCCACAACGGCAAGGCTAGGGCCGCCCGTTCCGCTTACGCCACTTCCATCAACGCCGAGCGGATCCACCACGGCGGTGAGCCGCAGCAGATCGAGCAGCCGGCTGGCCTCCACGACGGAGACGACGGGCGAAGATGCGGACTCGTCCGCAAATTCGCTCTCTCCCGGCGCCGTCTCGGGGAGGTGTGCCGCCAGCTGAGGGGTCGGGCGCGGGCCAACCGCTCGCGCAGTCACGAACCAGCCGCCCACAACACGCACGGCAGCGGGCGCTCGCCGACGCCCGCGTCGCCGCATTCTCGGTGTCCGCGTCAAGCACCTCCTCCGCGCCGCCCGCCCGCCATCCACCGGGCGGCTTCGCCTCAACAACTGCTCACTGCCGGTTTCGCCCGCCACCACGGCTCGCCAACCACCGCCCCGTTGGCACGCAACATGGGGGCTCGACGGCGACCGCGGCCGCCGCCGCCGCCACGGCCGCTCATAGCGCCACGCCTCCGCCCTCGGCCGCCAAGGGTGGCGCGGGCGCCTCGCCCAACCCATGGAGCATGCCCAAGGTTATGGGCCTCTCGTGGGCCAGGCTGGTTCTTGCGCCGGTGGATTCTTCGGGTGGGCTGCCTATGATGGCCCATTTTCAGCAAATGACGATCCAAGGGGGCACACGCAGCGCCGATCGGGTACGAAAGGCCTACACGCTCGTAGTCCACAATAAAGAAATTGAGTCCATTTCAGATTGCGAATAATCAAATAAGCCGAGATGTAAAAGACTTATTTTTAGGTGTTAGGTTGTGTCTACTCTGGAGTCATATTAGCATCATTGTTAGGTCGCAGCTTGAGGACGAGCTGCATGTCCAGGTGGGGTGTAGTGTTAGAGGAATCAAGGGCCTATTGGACCCTAGCCTATTAGGGTTAATTGGTAGCTTGCTTAGGGGTCAAGTCAACCCTCTCTATATAATGAGAGGGGATGTATCAATCTAAATCAAGCAAGAGATTAAGAAGGAAAACCCTTCTCTCTTGCCGGCCGTGGGCAGAGCCCCGCGACCGGCGTTCCCAGCGCCCCAAACCCTAGCCACCGGTCTCCCCGCCGCCCTCAACATGTGAACAAAGATCAGTAGCAGCCCATAGTTTTTTGGCGCCGCGGGCGAGGCGCGCGGCGCCCGATCTCTTCACAACGCCTAGGCGTTCGTGGCGACGCCTAGGCGACGCCATACACACCTTGTAAGGCGCTTGTGCGCAGAATTTTATATACTACTACAACACATACATACCTCGCTTGTAAGCTAGATTTATATGCTAGTGTAGCACCCAAGCATTCATTTGTGTATGTGAGTAAGTATGTGAGTGACAACCCATAAAATATAACAAACATAACAAACAGGCATCAGCAGTTCATCTTATAATATTCGACCATATAACAATATTCGAATATAGACAAGCGTAGGGGTCTCGCAAATGTACCATATTCGAGCGTAAATGTGAGCGAGAGAGCCCGGGAACAGAGAGGCTGATGACGGGCAACCGAGGCCGGTAAGCAGATCAGAACCCTTGGGAAGATTATGGAAAGCAGAGGCAGGAGGGAAAGCAGGAGGAAGGGGAACTACTCAACGGAGGCACGTACAATAGGGCGGGCGAAGCAGCTTCGCCGCGGCCGAGGGAGGCGGAGATTTGAGGCAGAGCCGTAGAGCGTATGCGACGGCTCCATGGGTGCGGTCGTCCGGGCGGGGAATCGAAAGCAGGGGAGCAACCAAGCCGCTATCGGAGCTCGTGTTTGCCCGCCGCCATCTCTCTTCCTCTCCCCCTCGCCCGATTCGCGGTAAATGCCACGCATGACTTCGATTTCCGGCGCCGAGCCTATCTAGTAGACGCGCCATCAATTTCGGGCGCCTCTTTTCTTTTCGCTGGCTGCCAATTTCCGCTGGCCGCTGGTCCTTTTAGCGCCCTTCCCCGCGACAAGGGGCGCCCGCGGCGTGGCTGAAGGCCCGCCCGACGCCTATCTACGCCACACGACGCCTAGTGCGATTAGGTGGACGCCATACAGTGAAGGTCGTGGGCGTCCCGGCGCCCAGCCGCCTCTACCACGCGCCCCATCGCCTAGGCGACGACTAGGCGACGCCCAAAAAAGAGAGGTAGCAGCATCAGCCCTCGACCATCTCTCTCAATTCCCACAGCCCAACCGTGACCATAACAGCCAATTAGTTCATATAAGTAATCAGTCATTTGTACCTCGAACATGAGATCCTCAATCTGTGAGCAATACAAATTTGCAGCCATCATTCTGGCAAGCAAACAGACATCCCTTGTAACCTCTAGTGTCACTCTTGGATTTCCTAAGTTGTTCAAAGGCATAAGGATTCAAATAATATAGCAATGAGATTGCAGAAACATTATTATGGTGGCTCTATCTTACCATCACGATCCCTCCCATCCAAGAAGAGAACTGAATGAGTGGGGCATTATAGGGCACACGCTCATCAATTCCAATGTTCTTCAAGGCAGTATCCACACGGCGTAAAAAACTTTGGAACACCTTTCCAAATTGTTTCATGGAAGTAACTCATACCAGCCCGCATTTCATCTTGTGGTGTAGGCTGGGTTCTTCTGATCTCATCAGTTCTGAAGGCTGCCTGGATCTGAAAATAATGAATTGAAGTTAATACTTTGATTATTAACATACCAACTTAGGTGGTGTACATGAACAGGATAAGCGACAATGTTAATGTTGTATATGCTGATAAAATCAGCAAATGATTTGCAGTTTGCACAAATCAGATATGAAATTTATCACGAAAGCGAGCGACAAGCTCCCTAGATAAAACAAAAGTCCAATGCTCATTGTACATATTCAATGTGTTACCTCCCTCTGGAGAGCCTCATCAAGCTCCTGTTTGTCATCTGGTGTGATATCCTTAGAGCACAGTTGAACCAAACAATTCCTTATCCTAGATTTATATTTGCAGTCATGCCAGTTAGAGAATAGAAGTATTTCATGTATTGGTGGTAGATTTCAAGGCATCGTTTCGCTGACTCACCGTGAGTGCTTCTGTAGCAGTGATCTCCTCACTGACTGTGTTGGATGTGCAGTAAAAACCAGGTCAACAGTCTGACTCTTCAGAGCATCAAAGACTTCAGCTGGTGACTTCTTAAGGTCAACTACAAGCCGCTTAAAAGTTTCCTCAATGTCAGATTCAGTCAGTGCTGAGTTCTCATCAGCAAAGTCCCCTTCTTGAGCTTGATTCTCCTCCGATAAGCAATCTGACTTCCTCAGCCAAGTTGGCCAGGTTAAGCATATGTGAGAATGCTTTCGCCGTAACAATCGAATCACCAGGATCCAAGCTGGTCAACATGTTGCCAAGTTCATCGAGCTTTTCCGAGTCATGCTTCCTTTCATACTCGGCAGCTATCTCATAGCACTCTTGTACCTACAGAGCAGGGTGAAACAATCATATTAACAGATCATGGTAAAAACAGCACACAGAGTAACTGATTAAGGTCCGACTATTGGACTAATCACAACAAGGTACATGAGAATTGTCATTTTCCTATGCATACACAAGGGTTGCAGCCAACCTAGACAATTCAATTTCCAAAATAGTAGCTCGGCAAGAGTTAATTCAAATCAACTCCAGTCGTTGACAATTGGCTACCATAGTTATTCCCTTTCTATGTGGGGAAACTGAGGTGTTTCACTTTTTTTTTTTCTTTCCCGAGGATATGCAGGAGAACTGTTTAAGGCCTGTTTAAGCAAGTCAAAAGTTTGTTTATCATACCACTTAGCAGACAAAATAAACTCAAATTTGATTTGCACAATCAAACAGTCAAATCCAATGAACACAATCCTGCAAGACAATACTCCAGGAGTAATTTATATCAGGATGTATTGGCGCGCCTAGAATACGTTGTAAGAGCATCCAAAGAGTTTGCAAAATTTGAGAACAAAATATACCAAACTCTTGGAGATGCTAAGTAACTGCACGTTTGCGCTGAAATAAAGTTGGGGAGACCTTTTCTCTAAATAAAGAGAAATTTCAATATTTAGGACTCAGCCATGCTTTTCTCACAAGATTTAGGACTCAATTCGTTGGCCTTTCAATATTTAGGACTCGACTTGCGAATTGCTTCAAGATTTAGGATTTCTATCATATTTTCATCTTTTTCTTTTTCTAAAATGGATTCACCTCTCCCGGCCACAAAAAACGACTAAAGTACCCCTGGCTGCAGCCCCTGTCCCTGTCACTAAAGTGTGGGTCCCACTTGTCATCTTCTTCCTCTCGTTTTTCGTTGCTGAGCCACATCCACCACCATCCATGGCGAGCAGCAGCAACAACACACCAGCTGGAATCACGATCTGGCCAATCGCCATTGATGGGGCCAAGGGAGCAGTAGTATGCCGAAGTAGCAGCAGCTCGCCATTGACGGGACCACGAGTTCCACGCGGCTGGAGCTCCGTGCGCAGGGGTCGCGAGTTCTGTGTAGACCGCGTGCCCGCGTGCTCCGCGCGCCTGCCCAAGCCACGAGCTCCGCGCCGGTTGCACGCCCGCATGCTCCGCGCACCACCAAGATTGCGAGCTCCGCACGGCTAAGGTAGAGTATTGTCGGGGAGGGGGAGGCTGGCAGAGGGGCAGAGGGATCTCGCCGTCGAAGGGGCGGAGGGAGCTCGCCGGCGGTTGAGCACCGGCGCAAGGGCCAGTGGACGGCGGGCGTCGCCCTCACTCCTGTCCGTCCTAAGTCGCAACCGCGACGGAAGAAAGAACGAGCTCGCGTACAGGAAGAAATAGAGAGCGATATGTTCCTGATGCAAGGGGCCAAGGGCTACTTTGGTCTTTTAGATAAAAGGTAAAGGCGAAAACATTTCAGAAATAGGAGAAATAATAAAAAAGGGCTAAAATCCTAAATCTTGAAGCAATTGGTATGTCCAGTCCTAAATATTGAAAGGTCGACGAATTGAGTCCTAAATCTTGCGAGGCACGCGAATTGAGTCCTAAATCTTGAAATTTCTCCTAAATAAAAAGTTATATCAGGAAGTAAAGTCAACATCCCAACCCCATGCCCGCATTAGATGCTGTAAGCACTAAGAATAACATAGCATTCAGGGAAAAAAAAGCTGCAAGCAAAGATTAACAGAGGAAACAGGGAAATCATCCAAAGCCATGAGCTTCCAGCTCAAATTATTAATCCAGTCTATCAAGCTTGGCTCATATTACCCAAGCCTCCGGCTTATAATATAAAATAACAAGATGGCGCATAAACCAGTGCAAAATAGCCTGATCCGGAATATCAACCGGCCATATAAGGCGGATCCAGGATAGAAAAATAAAAGAGACATTTCATGTTACCAGTTCACGGAGATCCTCGCCGTGGAGGTCCTGGAGGATGTCTAGGAAGCGGTCGAGGAGGAGGGCGTCGTACTCCACCAGCTTGTCGTCCTCCGACAGCTTCGCCGGCGCCAGCATCCGCAGCTGCGCGTCGATCGACGCCATCTTCTCCAACTTCCCGGCCATCCCACACTGCCCCCAGAAACCACCACTTGCTCGATTCGATGCAAGAACTCAAGACACAAACTTCACTAAAAACGCATGTTCGACCCAAGAAAGAATACAGCGAAGCAGAGCTGCGACTCAAGATTCTCTTTACTCTTTTTATTTATCGTATTTATATCTTTCTCCAAGGATGATTTGATTTTCTGACGAAAGAAGAAATAACGATGGATCTAATGCTGGAGATCGGTGGGGATGGATGCAATGTGACTGGATGAAAGGGATCGGATCGTGGGGGTGGGAAGGGGAGAAGCGAGCAAGGGAGCAGCGCACCGAGATTGTTGGAAGTGAGTGGGCCTGAGTGGTGGAAGGCTGGAAGCTGACTATCGAAGCTACACTTTGAGGGGTATTTATGGAACAAAATCAATCATTCATTTCGTGATTAGAGTAATTAGAGCATCTTCACGAGTTTAATATAGTTTACTTGCTAATAGTTATGGCAAATTTATAAAACTTATGTTTGCAACCGCACTAAATAATTCTCTCTACATGCCTAGCTAATTCTCTTTACATGCAACCACGCCTACCTCACCATCCCACTAACACGTGAGTAGCATGCCACCTCACCAACGCACTAACACTTTCTTGATAAAATTATAAGTGGGGCCTGTTGGTATAGAGAAAAAAGAAAATGAAAGAAAAGGAAAAAAAAGGAAAAAAAGTAGAAAGAAAAACAATAGGAGGGTGATAGTAATATCAGAACTCATAGAATTCTCTTCATACTACGCGGCAATGCGCTGAAATCCAATCACTACTAGAATCCACAAGTTTTCCTAGGGTTAATAATCCTAGAGAAAGGCCGAGAAACACTAGGGAAGCAATTTCCCTAGGGTATTTAGTAGGGAAAGACCCCTAGGGAAGAATTTGACAGAAAAAGCCGACGTTTCCTGGGTTCTAGCGAAACGATAGGGAAAGATTCTTTCCCTAGGGGTTGTATCCCCTAGGGAAACTTCGTCAGGTAAACACTCAATCCTACGTGGAAAGCTAGTTTCCTTAGGAATCCTTCCTTAGAAATTAGAACCCTAAACATCATCGCTTCAAATCTTTTATACAGGATTTTTATTTGAATTCAAATATAATTTTATATCTGAATTTAATTATAAAATATTTTTAAATTTAAATTCACATATATGAACAATAATTAAGTATTCATCTCAACCAGTCTATAACCACAAATCCATAATCCATACATTTAGAGTTATAATATCATAATACAACCATGTCTCCATACTTCAGCTTACAAGACTAGCTGCCCATTCGGTGCACACTAGTAATTGAAACAAATATGTAACAAAACAAATAACTACAACTAAAGGTTTTGACAACAATCAGCAATCCTTTTAATAATTGTGTGCTTCTCCCAAGATTGGCATTCCCAAACTGCAGTTAAGCAAGTATGATTCATAAGAACAAAATATAACAGCTATTCGAGTCCGTAACACACTATGCAGATGATGAAGTAAATATAAAATGCATCAGTTACCTGTGCTTTCAGCAATATTTCCATCGTTGAATCTTCATAGCCTGTAATTTCTTTCACCAAAATTTCCTGTGATATATTAATATAGCCTGTAATTTCCAAGGTTTTCAGTTAGGTGCACCGACTGCACTTTTTTTTCTGGGTTATGTAACTTTTATACAGCAATTAATGATGGCTCCTCGCTATTTAAAATAGCAAGCAGATGTAAAGGCAAAAAGGCCACGCAAACTATCATCTCTATTTGTTGCTATCCAATGGTTATTTAGAATCAGCACATGTACAGAACATGTTGATGCTTGTTTTTTGATTCAGCCCTTGTTTTCATCAATTGTTCTTTGCCATAAATGGAAGTTAACAGAGCAAAAACATTACACGTAAACTAATTACCTTTTAATATTGAAAAATAGATAGGTAAAGTTTTAGAACCACCAATGATGCTGTCACTCAAACCTGGAGATGACAACAAAAGAAAAGGAATAAGTAAAAATAAAAAGTAGAAATGAAGTTTTAGAGCCACCAATGATGCTGTCAAACAAATCTGGTCTAGTTTTTTTTCCCACCCCTGGTAAGGACTGAAGCTAACTGACCACAAACACAACTCGCTCACACAAATTGGACATACATATTCTAGCAACACTGCACATATATCTCCAGCTCCATTGTTCTGTAAAACGACAGAGGTTTACTATAACCTGATCACACAAAAGAAAGTTCACCGGTCCCAACTCCCAAACAATAAAAATCATACTCTAAGTTCTTTCTACAATAAATGCAGGATGTTTTGACTCTCAGGAAATTGGAACTAAAAACACAGTGCAGACACGAAATAGCACATACTAGTTATAACAGAAGTAATAGCAACCTTAAATTTTGTCCTTCTATAACGGTAGAGCATCTCCAAGAGTTTGTTAAATTTTACTTGGCAAATCATAAGATTATGATTTGCCAGCTCAGAAAACTATATGCCAAGTAAAAAACAGTCCATCTTCAATAGTTTGACATAATTCACTCAACAAAATAAAGGTTTAGTTAATTAAATGCTAAAAAATGAAAAGGAAAAGAAAAACACTTTTACAAAGTGAACACAAAATTTTTCGTATTATAAAAAAAGTTTCTATTTACATATAGGTCTTTCTTCCTCCTAAGATCAAGGCATAGAGTCGAGGATGACGCCCTGAAATCCAAGGCGGAGTTGTGCCCAAAGACTTGGGCGGCCGCATCTTAGAATTCCGGCGACACCGTGACCTGATCGCCTTCAATTTGCCGTTGTGGTCGGCTTATACTAGGTCCTTGACCTACTTCAGTTTGCCTTGGGCGGCCACATCGTAGATCCTACTGAACACGACGAAGGTGTCGTTACCTCCGTCCATGCCCGCCCTCCAAGGCGCTGAATTCCATGAGCCGCAGCCAATACGGAGAAAGGCGGATGCGCAAGCAAATGCGCGATCATAGCAAGCACACAAATATGCGAGTTGAGGGCCGGTATTTTCCAACTTGCCAAAATATGACAACTCAGATGCCAAACTTTTTGAGGTGTATTTTTAAACTTTTAAAAGAAACCAAAGATGTGAAACCTATTTATCAAACTGTTTGAGATGCTCTTAAGTATCTTCCTAAACAATAATGCATTAGAAACCCCTGAACTACTTCTAATAACCAACCAAATATTTATTAATAGTTTCTTTGTCGCTCACTTGTATTAAATCCTTTAACTTTCTTAATTTACTCTAATTTTCTAAAGTATTGACGGTACACCCTATTCGCTTAAACTTATCAACCAAGGTACAATGTTTTTTCTCTCGTAACAAAACTATATAAACCGGTTTTATCGTGATATTTTTCTTTTTTGCTAAAAATTCAAAATAGAGATTTTTTTATAAAACTCCCAAAGATGATCTTATATGTCACTAAACCACATAAAGATAAAGAAAGTCGGTTGCAAATGAAAATCCTACTATTCCTCAAACTGATTGACTTTGGAGTCTAATTCAGCAGCTTCCTTTGCTACGTCGTATCCAAATTCTGTATTCATTGTTCCCAAAAAAAAAAAAAATGTTTAACACTAGATCTTAAACACTCAACACATGTTTTGATATGATATGTTTTAGCAAAAACCTAAAATTTACATATAGAAGCCATTCCATGTTTTTTCCCAGTAAGGTAGACCCTAAAGATGACAACCATTAGAAAATTAGAAGTTAATTAGGACATCTCCAATGGTTGTCAAATAGCTAGCCAGAGGAATTATGTTGTCTATCAATGATAATTTACAAATAGCTAGTTAGATGGGACATATAAATAAGAAAAAAAAAAGTTGAGAGTTACGTGAGAGATATGTTTCTAGGAGATCGAGCTAAATTAGGTATTTATTAGTCGCTAGCTATTTGGGAGACATACAAATTGTTGCTCATAGCCAATAGAATTCCTCCTAGCTAGCTATTTAACCACCATTGAGACGCCCTTAGATGATATGGCAAAGGTTAAGATAATACTATCTCATCATAATAATCTCCTCAAGGTGTTTGTATCTCATTCGATTTGGGGACAAATCAATTTGTATCTATATGCTCGTTAGTTTTGACCAAATTAAAACAAATTATCAACCGGACCTTTACAATATCAAATCTAACTCTAAAGCAAAACCCCACTACATGATTTTTCTTGCATTCTCCTGCATCCACGTGGTCATTTCATTTATAGGCTGCATTTTCCTCTCAATTGTCAACTTTAGTTCTTATGATTTGTTTAATCCTTTCCTTTCAATATGCAATATGAGGATCTAGTCGCTAAGTAAAATTTTACATTGGATTAAATATTCCGATAAGTACTCGGCTTGAATAAATATGAGTAAAGGATCTTTGGATAAAGATATGAAAAAAATATTTTCAATTGTAACTAAATCTTGTTTTGTTTCGTAGGAGATAGAAGCCCAATAGCTAAAAACCAATGGTTTTGGTTTACTAGAACCATCTATATATTATAGTGTTTTAACTCGGTGGAACCCAACACTTTTCATTAGGATCTCCCGAATAAAATTAGGGAGCATAGTAAGTAGATTAGATAGATATTTAGGAGAATTTTTATCTCCTACCCAATAGAGATCATCTTCAAAATGGAGAGCTTTAGTTCTATTCGAACGTAAAAGCTGATATATGTAAGGAAAATGGACATCGACCCATTTTAGTTTGGATTTACGTGTTTGATAACCAACATGGTCAAATAGGACTAAGAAGTTTGCAAGTGTTTATTTTGTAGTTTCATAGGATGCAAGACATGACTTAGATGAAGGCGACGTGATTGTTGGTATTTGATAAGGCTACGTAAATATTTATAATTTGTATAATCCGCAAGCGGACGGATACCGCTGAGCGCTTCACCCGGGAGAGGGTTTTAATATCGAATCCACAGGGAGGATGGTGTGAGGATAACTGAGGCATATAACTAATCCCTAAGCAGCAATCAAGGACTTGAGAGGATAAAGAGGTAAGGAGATTCCTACGGTTGTCTAGTTCATATCCTTGTAAGCTATGTTGATATTGCCTTAGGGGGACGTACTCAAAGGAAAACATGGACAAAACATGCAATCCTCCAAAGAACATGGTCCTGCTTGGCCTATCATTCGGGGTGGACTCCAAAGGACTCAACAGATCTGTCACTCCCGCGATCTACCACACACGACCCGGAATGTAGGGTGCATTCACAAGCAACCTCGCCCTAAGCAACACGCCTAGACCTAAGCTACTCCTCTAATCTATAGGGTCCTACAGATTAAAGTACTCAAACAAGAGTTGTGAACAATAAGAACAATAAGAACATTTACTTACTTAAATAAGAAGTTGATCCGCCATAAAAAAGTCTCGTGATCAAAAGCCATGAGGCCTTTGATCCCGTGAGGTACAAGCATAGAGGAGTCACCGACAGTGTCCTGCTTCCCCTTCTTCTCCTCTACCCACTCTTTAGCTCTCAAGACTAGATCTAGTCACTCTCTTGGGGTACTACAGATCTAATCTCTCAACTTGATGTTTTGCTCTTCAACTCACTCTAGGGCTTCTAGTTCTACATGGTGTTCTAGTCTAGATTGGAACTAGAGAGGAGAGGTTAGGCCTCGGCCGTTGAGTATTGAGTTGAATAATGAATTAAGGTTTCACCCTGTGGTCGTGGGGTTCGCTTATATAGCCCTTGGCGATGAACGATGGCCCTTGGATCAAACCGACCTTGGCAACGGTGTAGATACAATCTCAATGTCGGTTACAAACCGACCTAAAAAGTTGATCGATTTGGGCTTCAATCTCCGGGCGGTCGCCAGGGAATTGGATCACAACGAGCTCAACTTTCGTGGGTGCGTATATCTCGTCGATAGCTTTGTAATGACTGGTATTTTGCGAGGAAACGGAGTCCGGATGAGAAAGTTATGGTCGTTTTAGTGAACTCGCGCTCGCAAATCGATATCTTTTTGATTCTCGGGCTCAAATATAGCAAACAATATATCCGTTTCGATCGCCTCGACGAGCTCTTTGCAATGGTGCTATCCTGGAATATTTTTGTAATATTTTTTATCCTTCTTATGTCACACCCCAAATTTTCCAATTTTTAAATACTGTGAATATATTTCACTAAATAAAATAATGATTTTATGAATTCTCTAAAATTGTCAAGATTTAATTAGGGTTTTAGCTATTTTTTTAATTTAGGAAAGTGTTCTCTAAAAAAAATAGAATTTAATTTGATATGTTTGTTGCATTGATGCCTTTGTGATTGGGTCAAGTTTTAATTTATTAAATTCAATTTAGAAGCGAATCAATTTTACTTCATTGTAAAATAAATAAATAAATTAAAAATGATAATATTACTTTAATTGGGTGGAAAAGAATTTATAAAAATCCACTTCAGTTTGAATCAACTTTTGCTCTACTTTATAAATCAAAGAAAATTATGTTTTTATTATTTGAGTTAACATAACGTGAATTTGATTTTTGCATGATTTCAAAATCCACTGGAAAAGAAATCTAAAAGAAAATAAAAACGCACAACTCACTCATCCTCTTCAAATAAGTTTACAACAAATTGTGCATCATGTTGCCTAATTAGCTGCACGTACGATTGGTTTGGTCCTTGTCCTGTTCGTGTTAGGAGGTAGTCTTTGTCTTACTATTTTGCCTTGCTAAGCACCGCTGCATGCCCTTGTTACCTGGTCCAGCATGCCCTCACGTACACGCACACCTTGGACCAACCATTCATACTGTGAATCACGTACATTGCCTTTGCTGCTTGCATGCACCACACACGTCCTAACCAGGTCCATGATTGTTCGTCAGTTCTACAGGCTGAGACCACTGCTTTGCTGCTAGCAACCCAAATTTGCTATCAGTTGAGCCTCATTGGAGTTTCACTCTTCTCGGACTCCCAGATCCTGGTTGATTTTCTCAATCAGGCTCAAAATGAGCTGCCCCCAGACTGGAGAATGCTTCACAATGTCAATCAGCTATCACTACTCCTCCTCGCCGTCAATTGTAGTTAAGATTTGGCTTTTCTATTCATTTGATTTATTATGTATCTGACATAGTGTATAACTAGGTGCATAAGAAAATCAATGTATCTAGAAAAGCCAAAGTGAACTGCAATTTGGAACGGAGGGAGTACCATTCAGAGCTTGTCCTCCAAAGTGCTAAAGATTGATAGGCTAAACAACACAGTTGCTGATTCGCTAGCTAGAGAGGCTGTCAAGCAATCTGCGTGCTCAAGCTCCCTTTCTTTTTCTCTCTGTAACTTTAAGCATGTAAAATCCTGTCCTCTAACCTTGCTTGAGCACATTGTAATTCCCAAAAACTGTACTCTACTTTCAGCTGCTTGCTGTTCAATATAATGCTTAGGGCCCCAGGCCCCGTTTCTTTGTCAAAAAAAAAAAAAAAAAAACCAGCCGGCCAATTATAGTCGGCTGCCCCTCTTCGCATTAGGCAAGCATCCATGCACCACACACGTCGCTCCTCCTCGCGCGCGTGAAGCCGCCTCTAGCGACGCGCTCCACCCTCGCTTTCCTCCTGATGCTGTCCGCCCTGATCCGCCCTTGCCGCATCACAGCAGCGCGTTGCCCTCCATGCGCACCGGGTCAACCTTTCTGCCATGGCCGGCATGCCTACGAGACGCACGACAAGCTCCTTTCCCTCCTCGACCTACATCAGTAACCGTGGCCTCACGGAAATGCTCCACCTCCACTCCACTCGACCACTGCCTCGCCCTATACTCGCCCGCTCGC
Source organism: Hyparrhenia diplandra (assembly GCA_015847255.1). Lineage (NCBI taxonomy): Eukaryota > Viridiplantae > Streptophyta > Magnoliopsida > Poales > Poaceae > Hyparrhenia > Hyparrhenia diplandra. Next base: position 156,439 of record JADLZK010012374.1, on the reverse strand, counting down.
CGCGGACATAACCCGCACCGCCAAGCCCGACGATCTCGTGCCATCTGCAGTGCCGCGCTAGACGACCCCGACCGCTACTCCGCCTTGACGCCGGACCCGTACGTGAACCACACCGCGAGCAGCCGCCGTTCCTCGCCCTCGCCATGCCAAGTCGCCGACACGAGCACGCCACCGTCCGCCATTCTGCGTCGTCTTTCTTCCTTGTGCTGAGACGAAGAAGGGAGCCACGCCATCAGCAGCTCGGTGAGGCCCTCATCCCTTTACGCCAGTTATCATCGTTAGTATTGCTCAGTAGCTCGAGTTTGTGTAGTGCCGATGAGGTTCCCACAATCAGCCCTCATAGCGCCGCCGTGCACCAACAACCTATCGCCGAGCAGACCGCAGCACCGCACGCACGAAGCAGAACAAGCAGCTGGGCGGCGCCTTGCAATTCTTTTGCTTTTGCTAGCTTGATGACGTCGTCCTGATGTCATGATTCTGCAATACGGCTGTTTTCCTTCTGGAAAAACAATTCCAGAAATACATGAGAAATGTTCAAATACGTACATCACACACACACAGTCATCCACCATAGCTGCCATAGCCACGACGCCAGTTTTGAGTTGTTTTTGTTGCATTAGTTTTGCATCGTAGTGTTATGCTTTTCACGTCATGTCTTTGTAGATATAGTTGAAAATAGTAAATTGATTAATAAATATGCAGCCAAATTTTATAGTGAAAATCAAATGAAGCTAAATATCGATCTTTTGTAAATGAACTCTAATATGATTAATGTTAATATATATCTATATGGTTATAATTAAAACACCTTGTATATATATACATGTATTAGATTCCCACTAGGAGTCCTCATATGTCCATTCTCTTTTTGCAAATAAAAAGTTTAATTTGCTTATAATGAATCATGTGATAATATTTATAAATTAAAATATGATTAGATGAACTATAATTGACTAATCTGAATCAGTAGGCTTCACATGATTTCTATTAATTAAAATATATCAAGCAGTTAGGCATTTCTGTTATAATATAGAACTTCGGTAGTAAGTTTCTTTTTAACGGTAGTTCTGTTATTGTCGTCTCTTACGTTCTCTCAACCGTAGCAACGGGTTCTCTCTTAGCACGCTATTTTTAATCCCTTGCTCTATTGTTGTTCTTAGATGCTTTTATTTGTTGCTTGTATATGTTTGGTGCTTGCTTCGAGTAGACGAGAAACGTTTGTGTGCGCTGAAGACCAGAAGGGGATGACCAGAGGCGGAAGATCAAGAGCAAAGTTCTCTTAGCAGTTGCATTGAGTGGAAATCAATTATTAAAGGCAAGTATAACATGGGCTTTTCCTCGTTGTCCTATTCACCTTAATCACTAAATTCATTATGCATGTGTCCTCCCTTGTTAAACTTTAAGGACATCCTAGTTGTTGATTACTTATTCCTTGATACCTATGGGTTTATGCATATGGTTAGTACGATGCTAGCGCTCAACAATTAAAACTTTAAGATAACTGGAATTATACTTTATGCAATGGAACACTGAGGATGTCTTTATATGCATTGTGGTACATAAGGCGAGGGAGCACATGTTTTTATTTAAGGTGCTCTTAGCCTTCCATAAGGACTTATTTTGTAAGTGATCATCCGGGATATACAAAGTATAACCGTGGGGGCTACATGGCTCTGGCTTTAGTCGGTCAAAGGACCTTATCTATTTTTGTTGATGGTTACCGGAATGGAAGAGAATAGGTTGTAGCCCTATCGCTATTAACAAATTTAGGTGAACCTTTGAAAGGCTTTATAATGGTTTCTTCTGTTTGGGAGTTATAGGCCCATGCTTAGGAAAGCATTAGCTCACAAAGAAAGTGTACACCTCTCGCAGCAGAGTTAATTAAACTGTTATAACAGCCGTGTTCGCGGTCATGAACGGCCTTGGAATCCTTGCAAAATAGATGATCACTTGTTTATGAGTTATTTATGGTTTACTTGTTATTTATATTTATTATTCATACTTGTCATACATATGATGATGGGATTATGGGAATCTTGATGCTAATGCCTAAAACATTGATCAACTAAAAGCTAAATGCAGTCTAACCAAAGTCAAGCCTTTTGAGCCTCATAACCCCATGTTATGCTTGCGAGTTCGACATGGACTCACCCTTGCTATTCCCCACACCTCGGGAGGAAGTTAGGCTTGTGATCAACCAAATCGGTCCCCTCGTGGAGTCTACACCGAAAGATCGGAGTGTCTTTCCGCTGCCTCGCTAGCCGAGGTTATATTCTTGTATATTGTGTTTATTAAATTTTAAGCATTGTGAATTGATACTACCATTCATTTGTAGCTATATGTGAGATTTGACTTCCGGGGCTCACATATGGTGTATACTTGGTTTTGTTCTTAAAACCGGGTGTTACATCTTATGTCTTGCAAACTCTAGGCTTTTCCCCTGTTTAGTCCCTCGAAAATATACAAATCACCAAAACTTGTGGAACTATGTTAGTAAAGCCCCTAGTCTATGTGATTATTCATTTTATGCCATTATTCCATGTTTAGTTGACTAGTAATATTACGCTATAACAGGGGTCAACAAGCTCCCCCAAGCTTACCCTTTGCAAGTCCCTAGCAAAGCCAAACTTAACAATGGATCAGGAGTTGCTGCAATGCTTTCACACCTCAAAGGTACACATACTTTCAAACAAAATTTCTCCTCCAGATAAGAATAAACTGTTCAACCCTCAACTTACCTATATTACCTTTAACCATGGAGCTTATAGCCTTTTCTTTGATCTTGGGCAATTGAAAGATAGAACAATCAAGTCAAGCACCATATCTCAAACTCTTTGTTCAACAGTCCTTCTAGAGTTTGTGCAAGTTTTCAAAATAAAACTCAAAGTTCCCGGTATGACTCTCTCAAGTCTCTCATTTGTGGTATTTGTGGATCCTCACTAAGGCAAAGAAGGTTGTTTTGCCTCTCTCTAATAATATGTGATATTTTTGGACTAAGGCAGTAGGACACTATGCCTTCTTCTCTCTCACCCTATATCTAAGGCTTATTTCTAGAGCTCTTAGGTGGGAGAAACTACTTCTACTTACTAAGCATATATTGTAAGTTCAAGCAATGGATCCAAAGTCACGAGTCACACTGATCAAGTGGTGCATGTGTATGGTGGATAGAATATAGTAGGGAATATAGTAAGGTGTATGGAATGAATGAGGGGAAAGCCTAATTCTACTTTTTGCTCCTTGAGGAATCATCTCTCTTTTTTGAAACTCGAAAACTTTGAGAGAACTTGGGTTGCACTTCTTTCTTTCTCTATTTTTCTTTTATGGAGAGGCGAGCATCTAAGTACTCATTGTTTTTCAAATATTACACTTGTCTATTTTTTAACTCTCCTTTATTCTTTTCTTTTTTTCTTAGGGAGGTAGGCTCTACTCGCCTCGTAGGACACTCGTCCATTTTTCATCTCCTCTTCTCTCTTTTTCTTTTTCTTTTTTTTTAAATATAACCCATATCTCTTTTGCAATAACTTTTGAGAGATAGACAAAAATAATAGAGCTTTGTAAAACATTGGCTAGATATGGATGAGTGGATGGGTGTAGGGAATATTTTTGGTTGCTCTATCCCAAGATAGGAGTAGAACATTTTTTTTTTGAAAACGCAGGAGAGCTGCGTTTCTTTGTATTATAGAAAGAGAAAGGGGGGTCCCCAACAGGATCCTCACTCATACGGGGACCAAATATGAGTGAGGCGATTACACAAGCTCAAGAATAAAACACATAAAATCAATCACCATACGACCTTAACTAGAAGGACCTAGTCCGAACAACCCAAGATCTTCTAGCTTTTTCGCTCCACCATGCACCGTAGGTCGTGCTCATTCTTCACCTCACTCCAAATCAAGCTAATCGAAGGTGAAGCCCCTCAAAAACACAAGCATTCCTATGTTTCCAAATAATCTAGGCTCCTAGAATAATTAGAGAGTTCACTCCTTTCCTGTGCTCCTTGACAACTTTGCATATAGCCTTGCGCCACCAATCAACAAAACTCACTCATTATGATGGGGAACACAATCGCTAGGTTCAAAAGGGAGAATAATTTAAACCAAAATTCTCTTGCCACCACACAAGATGTTAATAGATGTTGAATTGTCTCATCTTCTTGATCGCATAGGGGACATTTATCGGGATGAGAGAGGCCCCTCTTAGCGAGCCTATCTGGCTGTCCAACATCTATTCCGGATTGCTAACCACGTAAACATTTTACATTTGCTCGGGGCCCAAGTCTTCCATAACCGATACCAAGGTTCAAAGGTCACTTTGCACCACATAAAAAAGCTTTATAGGCTGATTTAGAGGAGTAGCGACCACTTGCATCAAGCCTCCATGTGTGACGATCCTCTTCATCACCAAGGTTATTCCCAAGAGACAATCCCAAAGCCGCAAGAATTCTCTAATACCAGTCCAAGAAGGCCTCCTTGAATGTCCCTAGGCCATTGTCCGTTGGAAAGAGCTTCAGCCACAGTCCGGCTATTACGAATTCTAGGAGAAACACAAGCATAGACGAAGGGGCAAGAAATTCAATCGAACACCCATGAAGCCACCGATCAGTCCGAAAAAGAGTATTTTGTCCATTCCCAACCTCGGACATAACAACGATGGCGAAAAAGAGCCAGGCGAGTTAGAGTGTGATGGCAGTTCGAGATCAACCCACGGACGATTAGCCTTAGTCTTTTTTTTGAACCATTGCCACTTGATTTGTAATGCCCACGCCATCACCTCCAAGTTGGGTATGCCCAAACCACCAAGATCCAAAGGTCTCATGACCTTCTCCCAAGCCACCGCACAACAACCTCCCATTGGCCTTATCCTTTCCTTGCCATAGAAAACCCCTTCTGATTTTGTCTACTTGTCTTAATGAACCATTTCGACGCCGACGGCAATTAACAAATGGATAGGCATGGCGAAAAGAACATAGCGGACTAATGTGGCACGACCCGCCCTATTCATGAGAGCTGCCTTCCAAAGACAGAGCTTATCGGCGATTTTCTCAACCCAAGGCATAAGATCCCTCTTAAGAAGCTTCTTGTATGATAGCGGTAAGCCCAAGTAATTACATGGAAACTCGAGATAGAACATGGCGAATATCTTGAATAGTCACAAAGACTCTCCCGCACCGTGATGGGGATAATATTACTTTTCTCGAATATTGGTTTGCAGCCACCTCAGCGTCCCCAAACACCTTCGAATATCTCTAGTGATCAACAACTCCTCTTCAAGTGGTTTAATAAATATGGCCACATCATCTGCATATAGAGAGAGTCGTTGACCAGCCACTCGAGAGGAGTAGAACATTTTTTTGTGGATATATAATGAATGTAATATGGAGGTTTGTGGTGGTGGATGCGTACTTCGTGGTGGAAATAGCATATGAATGTGTGAAGTCGAATGAAGTGGATAGAATGCAATAGGAATGAGGTGGAGTGAAGTGGAGTGTACATGATCAGCATGACAAGTTTCTAAGGGTCGAAAAAGATTGAACAAACTTAATGCAAAGCAAGCGGCCTATATATATGTCAAAAGGTTTTCCTAATCTAAGGAGCATGTATATATGGCTGTGGTAGGAGGTTCAACACTTTGTCACACAGGAACTTATCATGTGCATTTTAAATTTTCAAAAATAAATCTCTAAAAATCTAGTATCACTAGGAGTAAGATCAATAGCAGCTCGGACTCTCATATATCATATCCTTCAATTACCTAGACTTTAGAGCAAGCAATTTGCAACCCACAGATTTCAGGTTCGAGTAAATCTCAAGTCAAAGCAGTCTTGCATTTAAGGCTCAAGAGAAATTAAGCTTAAAAAGCTAGGTAATCGAAAAGGAATTACGACGGAGCAACTATTCATCATCTCCAAGTTGTTAATTTTAGGGTTCATTTTATCTTGTACACTCTCTATACTTATTTATTCTCACACTCTAAAGATCACACTCTACTAAAGACTCTTTAAACGACTAGACTCTATAAAACTAAACTTCTTGGTAAACTCTTTTAGCAACTAAGCAAACCAAACTATTAGCTAATAGTAATAATAGGGATACTTATCGTGATAACTGGGGGTGCTCTCCCCAAGCCGGATTGAAGTGTAGGGTCATTGATGATGAGGAAGTTGAGGTAGATGGCGATGATGATGTCGACCTATCATGTCTCTCTCCCTTTGCATCCCGCTGAACTCAAATAGACAACAAAGCTAGTGGAACTTGATTAAGCATTAGGGGTTAGCCACATAGGCCTCATGTGTCTAGAGATTTTCAAGATGGATCATGATTATTCCGGATAGAACTTCAGCAAGATTTCTCTTCTAAATGTTTTTGAAGTTTTATATTTTTATATGCATGCAAAGAACTATGATGCAAATGCAGCTAGATGAATGCATAACTATTTTTATGCCACCACGGTGAATATCCTTATGGGTTGTTACACGCCATAAGATTATTCACATGGGGCTTGAGAATTTTTCAATGCAACGCTAATGCATAAATGTAAATATGTAATGCAAGGAAATAAAATATGCTATGCACGATAACTACCGATCTTACCTTCCGGCGAGGGTTCAGTGTTTTAAGTCCTCTAAACAAGACTTCTTACCTTACTCACTCCTCAAGTGTATCATCTGATCTTGGTGGTCGTGTCTCCGAGATAATGATCTCTAAGGATGGCATCACCCATGTAGCTTGCTTGTCCCATAGTTTGAAGTGAAGCTTTGATAAAGGAAGCATGCAACATCTTGTTTAGTGTGCATACTTTATGGGTTTAGGACATTTTCTTGTAGAATTTTGGAGGAATGACATACTCCTCCATGTTATGCTCGAAGTATGTCCTGTAAAGACAAGGTAGAGATCAAGTGCATGGGCCATGTTGGTGGGAAAACACCAACATAACCAAAACTTTATTCGTTCTTCTCTAACCTTAGGCACATTAAACAAGGCAGAGTTAATGTTTATTTATTTCCTTCATTTATGATGAGGGTGATAAGATCAGGAGATTAAGCATCAACGGTTTAATGATTACAACTATCTTCCAAAACAGGATGAGCAACATTTTAGCTTACATGGTTGGGGACCATGGGATCGGGAGAGTGGTGTTTAGGAACAATTAAAGAACTAGACATGTGGAGTTAAGCAAGATGGATAAAGTTAGGTTATAACTCTAACATGTTTGATTCTTTTATTTTATGAGCATGCCAAAATTAGGAAAAAACTTAGTTAGTAATAGCTTACCTCAAGATGTTACATTTTATTAGAGTGTGATGGCACCATAACACCTTGTGGTGATTATTACCTTTTGCTTGGAGCTTTCCTCAATTGGCTTCTTGTATATCTTGCTCCTAACTTGTCTCCTTTATTGCATCATCCTTTCTTTCTTTGAATTGTGCTAGGACCTTTTTGCTCCTCTCATAGTTTTATTCCTACGTCATTAGTGGACAACACATACCCGAAGGAATATACAAGTAGTAACAAGGGTAGTGGTGTTACAGGGCTAAAGGTCACTTTCTATGCTACAGAAAAGTTTGGTTGAAGATTTTAGCATAGATTATTTATCACATGTTTCACCTTGCTTTTCTAAAGGAATGATTTTAGTGAACCTTAAGTTTGCTTTTCATGCATCGAAATCATTCGAACTTGTAGAAAAGAGTAATAGTGAATAAAGAGGTTGCAAACCAGCATGTGGGATGATGGGCGTATGTGAGGAGGAAGAGCACGGTTGAATGAATCCTTGGTGGAGTTGGTCTTCCTCTTCTATGTGCCACTCACCCTTGAGTTCATCCTTGAGCAAGTGCTTTTGTTTGTAGACTTTGTTTGTGGCACTCCTCTTCTTTCTCTTGCTTCATCTCTAATGTGAGTTTATCTCAGGACTTCCTCCAAGATTGTTTGACAGTTTTCTTTCTATAGGGGCTAGTCTAACAAAATATACCAATGTCTACACAAGTAATATTTAGTTCAATAACCAAACTAGACTCCATGTCTAATTTAATTAAGGAAGACATTTTAACTTAAGCACCATGCTTAATTTAAAAATCTCTGGAAACACACTATTTGCGCTATAGCAAAGATTCCAAACCAAAGCATACTATGGTAAACAAAGGGTAGTATGAAGGTATTATAGGGATTTACTCAAATGGAGATGAAATAGTGTAGCAACTTGAGCATGTCTTAAAGGTAGAGACAACCAAGATAAGGTAGCAACATGGCAAGAATTATTAACGTGAGTGATTCAATGTTGCATGATAATTGGTTGGACATACCTTTACATTGTCATTCTTCGTTCTTTTGCTCTTGACCTGAAATGGTTATTAACAAAAATACCTGAAGGAATATTCTCATAATTATATCTCTATGCTCACTACACAAGGGGGTGTTATAGCAAAAGATCTATACTTAAATTACTTCCCCTAGAGTGCTTGTTTTTAGGACAAAAAGCTCGTCCTTAGGAAACTTTCAAATATGATTCAAGATGATGAAGAGGTTTTCCCTTATATCACCAATCTCATAATTTAAGCCAATGAGATCAACAACCACCCTTTCTAAATCCTTATGAACAATTATCTCAAGGGGGTTTGAGATCTTGTAGGTGGCAAGTTTAGAGATGGCAATTAATTCGAGTTTGCTCTCATGGGCAAGGATTGGATAGAATATTTAGGATGTAACTCCTATGCTCATGGATATTCTCCGACCATTGATAATGCTCTTTATGGTCTCCATTAGATCCTTCATGATATCTATACTTGGGTTTCTAAGATCGTAGGCAGACTCACAAAAAAGAACACTGGAGGATTCATTGGGGTCAAGGATGAGGTTGAAAATGGGTTTTGGATAAGTTATCTAGTCTGAAATAGAAGGGGAAGACATGAATGGATTCTACATAGCTTTGCTCTCCTTCTATGGCGTCATTAGATATGCCATCCTTGGGTTCCCAATGTCCTTTGTAAGAATATAGATGCTTTCTAAGAGACTCTTCTTGTGGGGATCGATATTTGGGATACCATAAGCAAGTGCCCGGCTGAATTGTCAACAAATAAACCAAAAACGACTCGGACCTCGATTGCCCGAGATACGCGGTAAAGCAGGGCGCCCCACCGCTGCTCACGAGAAGTCTTCTCCGCACGTTCGAGCTCTCCAAGCAAGGGTGGGCCTCCGCCTCGTTCGAGCTCTCGCATGCGAGCTCTCTAGGCGAGTCCCCCCCTCCGCCCCGCTCGAGCTCTCCCGATGATGAGCTCTCAAGTCTTCACCGCGCTCGACCGGAGACCCCTTTCCGCCTCGCTCGAGCTCCCGTGCAAGGAACTCTCTGACGACGCCCGCTAAAGACCTCATCCGCCCGCCTTCCCCGGAGAAGCTGCGGAGTGCAGGGAGTTGGTCAACTACTCCCGACAAGCTCAACAACTCCACGACCACCCGTGCCACGCTGGCTCTGATGGGAAAGAGCCGTCGACGATCACCTCGCCATGCCCGTCGACTCCAACAACCCTGCCATAGTGCCGTGCGGGTACGTGCACGGGTACACCCTCCCCATCCGCGGTATGGGCACGCCCATGCCTAGAAGACGTCTTCCAACCACGATTAGAGACGGGCGACGCTTGACCACCGCCCAAACCCCAATTCCACCCGTGCGGCGACGACCAATTTCGACACCCGAAGTACTGAGAGCTCGAAGGAAGCTCATGCCCGTGGAGTGAGCTCGTCCCGAGAGCTCTCTCCCGCATCTATCACCCCGTACCGCGTATTTTTGTTTCTTCGTTTCTTCAAGTCCTCAACCCGAGGAGAGCTCATGAGCCTCGTCCCCTTGCGGCTATAAAAGGGGAGGCCGGCCACCGAAGTTGAGGTAGGTTCAATCCCGACTTCATAACACCCACTCTCACACACACTCGATATTGGCACTAGCCTCAATCACAAAGACACGGGAGCCCTCTCCCTCTCTCGATCTGCTTGTACTTGCCCCTTGTATGAGCATTTGAGCTCGGATAGTGATCACACTAGACTACGGTGCCCGATTTGCCCCGAACCAAGATAAATCTTATGTCATTGTCTCTAGAGCTAGGCCATCGGAGCACACATTAGCGGACATTCTTGTGACGGTGGTATTAGACCACGGGCGGTTGGCGCGCCCGGTAGGGGCGGCGCTAGTGCGGCGTTTCTCCACTTGATGGCTTCCTGCGCTTCATAGAAGGCCGCTGCGCTAGCGATGCGCTTCGTTATTTCGACTTCTCCCGGCACCGGCCGGGCGAGTCCCTCACCGGCTGTCTTCACCGTCCGATGCGGCGTGAGGACATTCCGGCCGCCTCCGGGCGCCACCGATAGCTCCGTCCTCACGAGCATGGGGCGGAACTCGACTTCTTACGCCGTCGGCCCCATCCACGCCGCCACGGATCGCTTCTTCGTCCTCATCAAGGACCTGCTCCCGAACATCTGGGATGCAAGCCCACGCAGAGCTGTTCCGCGACGTGACCTTCTCCACCGCCAACGTCGTCCCGCGGCTCGCCCGGGAGAGGAAGCGGAACGTCGGTCGGCCGAGTTCACGGCGGCCTTCGCCGAGATGTACCCCGAGGGGCAGCCTGGCCTCCCTCTCTGCGGGGCGACGCGAGGCGGACCGAAGATCCATGAGCTCGAGCTCGCCCTCGATGGGATGAGCCTCATGGATCGTTTTACCGCACGCGTCGAGGTGCTATGTGCCACACTCCCGGGGTGCGGTGAATAGCCATTCTCCGAACGGCGCTCCGATTCACACCTCGGGATTCCACCGCGCGCCCGGGCGAACCCCGATCGATCGGCGTCAAGGCTCATGGAATGGGCGAGCCTCGAAACCTCGAACGTTCGGCGGCCTCAAGAGCGCGAAGCCCTCCCTCACCAAGCAAGGGGAAGACAAAGAATCACGAACACGAGCTCGAGCTCGCGATGTCCATGATTGCATCAACCGACGCGGGTCCCGAACAGCTCCCGCCCGGTGTTTGGGAGGGCATCCTGCACCCGGCGGCCGGCCTGCCTCTCTGCTTGTTGCCGGCCCCGAGGAGCCCGAGGCATGGAGGACCCACGAGCAGCCAAGAGGCTCCTAGCGGAGGCAGCGGTCCAAAGAGCGACAAGCTCCACATCGCATCGTCGGGCCGCAGGAGGAGCACGGAGCCCTCCTCGCATCCCGAGGTCCACGCCACACCGACGAGTCGGCGAGAACCGTGGACGCTAGGGACAACTTCAACACCCGTATGAGGAGGAGGCTCTGGGCCGACAAGAACATCCCCCGGACGGCAAGCACTATCGCGACGACCATGACAAGCGCCCCCCGCACCCACAGCAAGGCGACGCGGTGGGCGTCACGACAAATAGGAAGACAAGAGCCGCAGCCCCACGCCCGGTCCGCCTTCCACGAGGCGATCATCGGTCCCGAGCTCGAGCCGAGGAGACCGAGGGCATTCGGCTCACAGCATCCACGACGCCCCCATTTCCTTCGCTTCCGAGCTCCGACGTCGGTCGGTAGTACAATAGGGAGACCGACCCTGCCACCTAGCTTCGAGGACTACCGCCTCGGCTGCCAGTTGGGGGCGCCGACAATGACTATTTCATCATCCGCAACCTCCCGCTTTACCTTGCGGACTCGGTAGCGATCGTGGCTCGAGCACCTTCACCGAGGGCACCATCCGCAACCGGGAGGACTTGCGCGACGTCTTAGTCGGCAACTTCAGGTACCTACACCAAAGCCGAAGCACGACATGGGACCTCCGAGGGGTACAAGCGTAAGAAGGTTGAAGGCCTGCGACTACATCGGGCGCTTCTCCAAGCTCGCAACAACCTCTCCGAGGCCTCCGACTCCCGTCATCACCGCCTTCACGTTCGGCACCACTGCGAGACCCTGATCCATGAGCTCGGCGCCCGAAGCCCAAGACCATGAAGGAGCTCCTCGACCTCGCCACCCGCCACGCCGAGGGAGAGGACGCCGCCTCCGCCGTCACGGCAAGGGCAGTCGAAGCCAACGACGACGCCGCCGAGGGATCCGGCCCCGCGCAAGAAGAAGAACAAGAAGAACAACAAGCGCCCCGAGACGACGATGACGACGAGTTCGCCGCCTTAGTGGACAAGCACAAGGCCGGCCCCAAGGGCGGCGCGAACTTCGTCCCCAAAGAGCACCGACAAGATGCTCGAGGCACCGTGCCCGCACCACGAGGGCCCGGTCAAGCACAAGATGAAGGACTGTCACCTCATGAAGAAGCACGTGATGGGCACGCTTGCGGGGAGGAGACAAGGACGACGGCGACAAGGTCGCGAAGCCCGCTCCCGACGAGTTTGACGGCGACATCTACATCGAGGACGGCGCCAACAACGTAGTCTTCGGGAGCTCCCACCACGAGTCCAAGCGCCGGCAAAAGCTCACCCTCCGCGAGGTCCTCTTCACCGAGCCCCGCAACGCCCGCCTACCTCAAGTGGTCGAGCTCGGGCGATCACGCTCGACAAGGCGGACCACCCACGACACATCCCGCACCTGGGAGGTACCCGCTTGTCGCCGACCCCATCATCGGCACCAAGCGCCTTGGCAAGGTGCTGATGGACAGCGGTAGCGCCTCAACCTCCTCTACATCCACGCGCTCCCAAGCCCTTGGCATCCCCAAGGCACGACTCCGCCCTCGCCGGAACCGATCCACGGCGTGGTGCCTTGGAAGCAGATGGTCCCGCTCGGGCGGATCGATCTCCCCGTCACCTTCGGCACCCCGGACAACTTCCGCAAGGAGGTCCTCACGCTCGAGGTGCTCCCTTCATTAATGCCTACCACGCGCTCTTTGGGGCGGCGGAAGGCTATGCGGTTCATGGCCAGTCCCCAACTACACCTACCTCAAGCTCAAGATCCCCGAGCCGGCGGGGGTCATCACCGCCGACTCCACCTTCGAAAGCACGCCTTCGGCCGCCGGCCGCTGCTGCTCAAGACGTCGACGCAAAGAATCGAGATCGAGGAGATGCTGCCAAAGATGACGGCTCGCCGGCCGAGGGACTCCTCGAGCTCAAGAAGGTGGCGAGCATGAGCACGCCGATGAGCTCGGCGGGGGAGCACGAGCTCTTCCGCGAGCTCGACAAGGTCACCGGCGCTGCTCGAGCCCGAGAAGGACGCCAAGGAGGTCAAGATCGACGGGGGCGGGGCGCACCCTCCGCGTGGGGTCCGAGCTCACCCCCAAATAGGAAAGCGAAGCTCGTCGACTTCCTCCGTGCGAACCTCGATGTATTCGGCGTGGAGGGCCTCGGATATGCCGGGCATACCGAGGAAGTCGCCGAGGACTCCTTGAACATCAAACCCGCTCTCGGCCGGTGAAGCAAAGGCTTAGACGTTTTCGACGATGATCGACGCCAAGCAATCGCCGAGGAGATAGATAAGCTCTTAGCCGCTAGGTTTATCAAGGAGGTGTATCATCCCGAGTGGATAGCCAACCCCCGTACTAGTTAAGAAAAAGAACGGAAAATGGAGAATGTGTGTTGATTACACGGGTCTCAACAAGGCATGCCCAAAGGATCCGTTTCCTTTGCCGCATCGACCAAATTGTTGACTCCACCTCCCGGGTGCGAGACACTCTGTTTTCTTGACGCCTACTCCGGCTACCACCAAATCGCGATGAATGAGCTCGATCAGCTCACCACCTCCTTCATCACTCCGTTTGGTGCATTCTCGTTTGCGTAACAATGCCCTTCCGGTTACGAAAAACGTTGGCGCCACCTTCCAAAGGTGTATGCGAAAGTCTTCAAAGAGCTTCTCGGAAAGCTCGTAGAAGCATACGTCGACGACATCGTTGTCAAGACAAAACGCCGAAAAGAGCTCATCCCCGACCTCGAAGAGGTCTTCGCCAAGCTCCGCGAGTTTGGAGTCAAGCTCAACCCGAAAAATGCGTTTTGGGGTCCCTCGAGGAAGTTGCTTGGCTTCATCGTCTCCGAACGCGGCATCGAGGCCAACCCAGAAAAAAAATCGCCGCCATTATGAGCATGGGGCCGATTAAAAACGTCAAAAGCGTCGCGGTGACTCACGGGCTGTCTCGCCGCTGTTGAGTCGCTTGATAGCTCGACTCGGGAACTGAGCCTCCCGCTCTACAAGTTGCTTTGAAGAAAACTGAGCGCTTTGCCCGGATCGACAAAGCCCGGCAAGCTCTCGACTTCGGCCGAAGCAACTCCTCGCTAACCCACCCATGCTCGTCGCGCCTGCGCCCAACGAACCAATCCTCCTCTACATCTCGGCCACCTCGAAGGTGTGGTGAGCACCGCGCTCGTCGTCGAGAGAGAGGAGGAAGGGCACGCACGCGCTCAAAGTACAAATACCGGTGTACTTCATCGCTGAAGTCCTCACCGACACTAAGACTCGATACACTCACCAAAAGCTCGTATACGCACTTGCTGATCACCCGACGCAAGCTCGCACTACTGACTCCCAAATACCCCCTTGGCGAGGTCATTCGCAGCCCGAGGTTATGGGCCGCATGGCCAAGTGGGCTATTGAGCTCATGGGAGCCGACATTACTTACGCCCCCAGGGACGCCATAAAGTCTCAGGCCCTGGCCAACTTCATCGCGAGTGGACCGAGGTCGAAAGCAGACGCTGCACCCGACGACATCGAGTACGGACGCCGTACTTCGACGGATCCGCGGAAGAAGTATGGCGCCGGCGTCGGGCTCATCTTCATCTCCCCAAACAAGGTACGCATGAAGTACTCGATCCGCCTACACTTCCCCTCGCCCAACAACGTGGCCGAGTACGAGGCTCGTGAATGGCTTGCATCGCGCACGAACTCTGGTGATCCGGCACCTCGAGGTCCGGGCGCGATTCCGAGCTCGTGAAGAACCAAGTCATGAAGGAAGTTAACTCGCGCCAACCCGAAGAAAATCGCGTACCACCGTAAGGTCCGAGAGCTCGAGGAACACTTCCACGGCTCGAGGTCAACCACGCCCATCGCCACCTCAACAACGACGCCGACGCCCTCGCTTAAGCTCCGGCGTCGGACCGCCGCCGGTCCCCGCCGGCGTCTTCATGCACGAGCAAAGACAAGCCATCGATACGGCTCAAGGGCGAGCCCGCGGCGCGCACGCGAACTCGATTGCCGACGCTCCCGGTTCGACCCTATGGAGGTAGACGCTCCCGCGAGCTCGAGCACCCACCAACACGGCGGCTTGCTTAGCTACGAGCTCGAGTCCGACCGGCTCGGGGGCTAGGTCAAACTCGACCGCGACGGCCGAAGCCCCGATTGGCGGGTCCCTCTCCCCGCAGTGGTTCAAGGAAGGCAAGCTTCCCCCCCAAGCAAGAAGAGTCAAGACGTCTAGCGCGGAGAGCCAAATCCTTTGTCCTCGTCTGAGAAGAGATCTACCAACGCGGCCTTCCTCGGCGCCCTCCAAAGACCGCATCACGCTCGAGCAAGGGAAGGAGCTCATCAAGAGATCCACGCCGGTGAATGTGGCCACCACGCGGCACCACGAGCTCGCTGGGGAAAGCATTCCGCCGTGGCTTCTATTGGCCGACCGCCGCCGGATGCCATTCGAGTCATCCGACACCGCGAGGGATGCCGCCTTCGCCAAGCGCACGCACCTCCCGGCCGTCCCTCCAGATGATCCCGCCACCCGGCCGCTTCGCAGCCTGGGGGCTCGACATGGTGGGCCCTTCAAGAAGACCGCCGGGGGCTACACGCACCTCCTCGCCACCATCGACAAATTCTCCAAGTGGATCGAGGTCATGCCCATCGCGCGTGTCGAGCCGAGGAGACCGCAAGTTCTTCACCGGCATCATCCACCGGTTCGGGGTCCCGAACTCCATCATCACCGACAACGGCACGAACCGTAGGAGAGGTCTTCGCCGACCGGTGCAGCGACCACGGCATCCGCGTCGACATGGCCTCCCGTCGCCCACCCGAGGACCAATGGGCAGGTAGAAAGAGCTAACGGCATAATCCTGCAGGGCGTAAAGTCACGCATCTTCAAGAGGCTCGAGAAATATGCCCGCCGATGGCTCGCCGACCTCCCTTTGGTCGTATGGAGTCTTCGCACAACGCCAAGCCGAGCCACGGGACGGACGCCATTCTTCCTCGTCTTCGGGTCCGGGCCGGCTCCCCACCGACCTCGAGTACGGCTTGCCTTGCGCCCGGGCCTTCGACAAGCACAATAACCAAGCGCTGGTCGAAGACGCCGCCGATCACCGACGAAGCTCATGACATCGCCCTCATCCACTCTGCCAAGTACCTGCAGTCCATGAGGCGCTAGCACGACCGCCACGTCAAGGGACGAGCTTTCAGCGTCGGCGACTGTTGGTATTTGTTATGCCCACGTAAATATTGAAGATGAATAATCCGCAAAAGCATACGGATACCGTTGTAGCCTTCACCCTGAGGGTTTTAAATATCGTATCCACAGGAAACGCGTGTGAGGGAGACTAAGATCTAATCTTAACCCGTAGTAGCACAAGACCTAAGAAGGTTAAAAGTATAGAGATGATTACTAAGATATCTAATCCTACTCGTAGTAAACTTGCCTTCTACTTGTTCTATCCGGGGACATCACATAGGAGAAACACCAACAAAAGATGATTCATCTAGAGATAAATCCCACGAGTCCTACGCATGGATGGGGAATACAAAGGATCAACGACACCCCAACTAGTTGGGCATCCAACTAGGGGCTATCACAAATCGTGATCTACCACCAATCCGAATATAGGATGAATCTAACGAGATACCCGAGCCTAAGCACCACGCTTACACTACTTAATATTACCTTAACCTAATGCCTTAGATTAAAGTACTCAAAAGAGACCCGCAGGTCGGAAGAACAATATAAACAATGATGCTTACTAAAAGAAGAAGTAGATTACCGTGAGTAACTCCAAGTGTAGGTTAACTTCCACCGAGGTACAAGTTGTAGAGGTAGCACCGACAAAAGGCACCTCCTCCTCGTGTTCCTTCCCTCTCTCTATCTCTCTTATTCTAAAGACTAGATCTAATGAGATCTAATCCCTCTTGAATACTAGCTCATCTAGTTCTAGTTCTAGTTCTAGTTCTAGTTCTAGTTCTAGTTCTAGTTCTAGTTCTAGTTCTAGTTCTAGTTCTAGTTCTAGACCTAGGAGGAGACTCGGGGCCTCGGCCTATTGATAATGAATGATAATGAATTAGGGTTCCACCTGGGGGGGGGGTCTCCTTATATAGCCTTAGGCGATGCACGGCGGCCCTTGGATCAAATCGACCTTGAGCAACAATGTAGATCTCTTCTTAATGGCGGTTGTGAACCGACCTTTGAAGCGAGGTTGACAGGGGGGCCCGGCCGCGCGCCGCCGCCGCTACTAGGGCGGCCGCCTCGCTCACCACCGTGGGGCCCCAGTTCGTGGCTCATGCCTTCCGGTGTCTTCGGAATGTTCTTACGTGGGTTTCAAGTTGGATTGCTTTTTACGGATACGTCTTTATGTCGTAGGGCTTGCAAACTCTTGGGCGTTTTCTGTTTAATCCCCTAAAATATATAAATCACCAAAACTCGTGAAATTATGTCAAGAAAGCCCCTATACTATGTTGATATTCATTTTAAGCCCTTATTTCAGTTTTAAAAGCCTATATATTTTATGCTATAAGAGATGTCAACAAGCTCCCCAAGCTTACCCTTTGCTAGTCCCTAGCAAAGCTAAACTTAGCAATGGATCGGGAGTTGCCGCAGCCGCTTTCACGCCTCAAAAGTACACATGCTTTCAAACAAAATTTCTCCTCTCCGGATTTGAATAAACCGCTTTCAACCTTCAACTTACCCATATTACCTTTAACCATGGAGCTTATAGCCTTTTCTTCGGATCTTGGGCAATTGAAAGATAGAACAATCAAGTCAAGCAATCGTGTCTCGTAGTCTTTGTTCAACCATCATTCCGTAGTTTTTGCTAGTTTTCAAAATAAAACTCAAAGTTCCTTAAGTATGACCCTTTCAAGTCTCTCATTTGTGGTATTGGTGGATCCTCACTAAGGCAATAACGTTGTTTTGCCTTTCTCTCATAATATGTGGTATTTTTGGACTAAAGCAAGGACACTATGCCTTCTTCTCTCTCACCCTATATCTAAAGCTTATATGTGGAGTCATCGGTGGGAGAAAACTAAATCTACTTACTAAGCATATATTGTAAGTTCAAGCAATGGATCCAAAGTCACGAGTCATACTTTGCATGTGCATGTGTATGGTGTAGTGGAATGAATATGATGGTGGGTGTATAAGGTGAATGTAATGAATGCAATGAGGGGAAAGAGCCTAATTCTACTTTAGCTCCTTGAAGAATCGTCTCTTTTGAAACTTGGAAACACTTGAGAGAACCTGGGTTGCATATTCTTTCTTTCTTTCTTTCTTTCTTTCTTTCTTTCTTTCTTTCTTTTTTTTTCATGGAGAGGCGGGCATCTAGTACCCATTGTTTTCATAGCGGACACTTGTCCATTTTTTTTAACTCTCCTTTATTCTCTTTTTTTTTTTTTTTAGGGAGGTAGGCTCTACTCGCCCGTAGGACACTTGTCCATTTTTCATCTCCCCTTTCTTCTTCTTTTTTTTGAATACAACCTAAATCTCTTTTGCAATAACTTTTGAGAGATAGACAAGAGTAATGGAGCTTTATAAGATTGTTGGTGAATTGATGGGTGTAAGGAATATTTTTGGTTGTTCTCTCCTAGGATTGGAGTGGAACATTTTTGTTGGGTATATGATGGATGCGTATGGTGGGTGTGTGTGGTGGATGCTTACTTCTAGGGTAGAAGTAGCATATATGCAAGTGGAATAGAGTGAGATGAGGTGGATGAGGTGGAGTGTACGTGATCGCCAGAATGACAAGTTTCTAAGGATCGACAAAGATTGACCAAACTCAATGCAAAGCAAGTGACCTATATATATCGAAAAGGGTTTTCCTATCTAAAGAGCATGTATATATGGTTGTGGTAGGAGGTTCAACACTGGTCATACAAGAACTTATCATGTGCATTTTATAATTTTTAAAAGATAAATCTCCGTAAATCTAGTGTCACTAGGAGTAAGATAAATAGCAGCTCAAACTTTCATATATCATATCCGTCAATCACCTAGACTTTTAGAGCGTGCATTTGCTACACACGGTGTTTTACGTTCGAGCAAATCTCAAGTCAAAGTAGTTCTCGCATTAAAGGCTCAAGAGAAAGTAAGCTTGAAAGCTAGGTACTTGAAAGGAATTACAACGGAGCAACTATTCATCATTTCCATGCATGAGAATTAGCTTCGGAGTTCATTTTATTTTGGCGTAAAAGTAACCTTTGGTACACTCCTTCTATTTACTTATTCCCATATCTAAAGATCACACTAATATTATATATATATAGCCTATTCTTTTTATTTGGTTTTCTATGGTTATACATCTTTTTATTTCTTTTAATAAAGCGAACATATCTAGCTAATACTAAAACATAGGAAAGGGATACTTATCGAGATAACGGGGGGTGCTCTCCCCAAGCTAGATTGGAATGTCGGGTTGATGATGTGGAAGTTGAGGTAGATAGCGATGAGGGTGTCATCCTATCATGTCTCTCTCCCTTTTGAATCTGAACTTAAATAGACAACAAAAAACTAGTGGAATAGATTAGGCGTTAGTGGTTGGTCACATAGGCTTCATGTGCCTAGATATGGATCACAATTAGTTTAAGCGTAACTTCAGCAGAAAATATTTTTGAGTTTTATAAATTTATATGCACTATGATGCAAATGCAACTAGATGAATGCATAATTATTTTTATGCCACCACGGTCAATATCGTTATGGGTTGTTACACACCACAAGATTATTCACATGGGGCTTTAGAATTTTTTCAATGCAATGCTAATGCGGAAATTTAAATATGCTAAAGGAAAATGATTATGCAATGCAAGGAAGTAAATATGGTATGCATTAAATATGGATAACTACCGATCTTACCTTTCGACGAGGGTTCAGTGTTTTAAGTCCCCTAAACAAGACTACTTTACCTTTTAATTTCTTAAGTGCATCATCTGATCTTGGTAGGTGCATCTCCGAGATGGTGATTCCGAAGATGGTGTCACCCATGTTCTATTGCTGGTCCAACACTTCAAGTGAAAATTTGATAGTGGGGGTTGGCGACCTCTTGTTTCGTGTGCCCGCTTTATGGTTTAGGGCATTCACTTGTAGAAATTTGGGGAGTGACAGACTCCTCAACATTTTTGCTCGAAGTGTGTCCTCGCTTGCAAAGATAAGGTAGAGATCAAGTGCATGGGCCCCGTTGGTGGGAAAACACCAACGTAACCAAAAATTTATTCTTCTTTAAAACCTCGGGCACATTACACAAAATGTATTTGATGTATTATATATTTTGATTAATCTTAACTAGGGTGGCAAGGTTAGAAGATGAAACATGAATGTTGTAATATTTTGTTTATATGATTGGGACTATGAGAAGAGAGTGGTGTTAGGAACAACTTAACTAAAACATGTTGAGCGGATCAAGCAAGGGTGTTACTCAAACATGTTTGGTTCTTTATTTATGAACATGCCCTAATTATGGGAAAGCTTATTTATTGACAACTTACCTCAAGATTTTACCTTTATTGTTGGAGCATGCCGGCACCGTAACACCTCGTGGTGGACCTTTCCATCTCGCTTGAAGCTTTCCTTATTTGGCCTCTTATGTAGCTTATTCCCTGACTTGTCTTCTTCCTTTTTTTATTTTATAAAGTTCCTTTGTCCATGCGCTGCCTTCCTTGTGAAAGATTTGTTGTATCTTGCTTCTTCTCACCGTGAGTCCATCTCGGGACCTCCCCAAGCTTATTTGAGAGTTTCTTCTTTTCTACAGGGGTTAGTCCAACAAAATATACCAAGATCTACTACAATATACTATTGGTTCAAAAATCAACCTAGACACCACGTCTAATTTGATTTAGGAAGGCATTTAACCTAAGCACCACGCTTAATTTAAAAACCTTTAGAAGTAAAATCAGCACACCTTTGGTTCAAAAAATCAAACTAGACACCTTGTCTAACTTAATTTAGGAACACAACATAAACTAAGCACCATGCCTAATTTAAAAAGGTGTTTGAAAGTACATCAAAACCAAATCATATAACATAGTAGATTATGGTAACATGAATAGATTAAAGAGATTTATTCAAACAGAGATGAAGAATATGATTCTTTTTTTTTTAGCATGTCGTTATGGTAGAGACAACCAAGTAGTGTAGCAACATGATAAGGAATATTTCTATGCATGTTAATTAATGTTGCACAATGATTGGTTGGACATACCTACATTGTCATCCTTCGCTCTCCATGCTCTAGACCTCAAAACGGTTAGCGACAAAAAAATACCCGAAGGAATATTTCCTCATTTATATCTCTATGCTCATTTCACAAGGGTTTAAGGTAAACACTCATGTTATTTCTTAAGAAGTGCTTGTTTTAGGACAAAGAAGCTCGCCCTTGGGAAACCATTGAATTATTATTCATGATGATAAAGTGGTTTCCCTTCAACTGCCTCAAGGTTCATGTCTACGGATCCGAATATTTGTGATAGATGAACACGCCCACAACCACCCTTTCAAAATCTAAAGGAGGAGAGAGAATAAGGGGGTCGAAGAATTTGAGCATGATAAAGATAGAGAGACTAGATGGTTCATGAAGTTCATCATATGAACATGGACTAGATGAAGTGTCTATGAAGCAACATCCATGCTCATCGATGTCATTTTCCTTCTCAATTTCCAAGGTTAATTTATCATGGTTATCTAAGGGATTCCTTGGGTTGGTGTCTCTGGGCTGATTTCATCTAAAATCTCGCCCATCAACTCAATGGTCGTGACACATATGTTATTAACACTTTCAAGCCATTGTTGTTGGTATTCTTCATGGTCTTGATGATTCCTAGACATGGGTCATTTCGGTGAATTTCTAGGATCATCATGAGTCTCGAAGAAGTAGGGATATGTGGATTCATCGGGGTCAAGGATGGGTTTAGAGATAGGTTTGAATAGGTCATCTTGTTTAGGCATAGAAGGGGAGAAGATAAGGTGGTCTTACGGATAGCTTTGCTCTCCTTCTATGACATGATCGACATGCCATCCTTGGGTTTCTCCCAATGTCTTTTAAAAGAATAAGCATGTTCAACAAGAGTCATCTCCATAAAAGAATCAATTATAGTCACTTGGAGATCTCTTGTATGGACTTCTCCCATAATCTCTAAGGGTAGGTTCAAAAGGATCTTTCAAAGGTGGAATTTCTTCTTCCTTTGGGGGATTTTGGGATGTTGATGGTTCGGGGTGGTGGATAGCTAAATTTTGGGAATGGCATTGTTGTGAATTAGCTATCGTAATTTCCTCTTCTTCCTTTTTCTCGAAAAGTACTAGGGGAGGTGGAGTATCCACTAAATCACGTCCCACGAGAAGTCTTGCTTCTCTAGCTAGCAGATGGAGGAATGCGCCCCCGAAGTCGCATTAAGGTCATCTCGCATCTTCCTTATTAAGACCTAAATAAAAATGTTGAAGAAAGACTGGATCCGAATAGCAAGGTTTGGGCATGTAGTGGTAAGGACATTAAAATGTTCCCATGATGCAAAGAAGAGACTCTTCTTTGTGTTGTTTAAAAGTTAGAATTTCTACTCGAAGGCGGGCCACTCGATAGTTGGGAAAGAATTTTAGATAAAAATTGGTGTACAATGTTCCCCAATCTCCATTCACTTTCTCTACATTCAGTAATACCATTGTTTAGCTTTTCCCGTCAAAGAGTACGGAAAGAACTTCCAAATAAGGTATTATTGGATATGCCTTTTATACTAATAAGATCCATAATTAGCTCAAACTCTTGTAGGTGTGAATATGGTTGGCCTCGCCTCTCCCCGAGAAGGCTAGTTTCAACCAAGTTTATAAAGTCAAGGGGCAGCTCATAGGGGCGATGTTAAGGGTGTGTTTGGTTGGGCCGTGGCTTTTGAAAAAAAGTCTGGTGGGGGCTGCGGCTTTTGAAAAAGTAGCTTTGGTAAAAAGCTACCGTGGGATGGTTAAAAGCCCATTTGGTTGAGCTTCTTGTGGCTTTTGGAAGAGTCTTCTCACTTCCAAGCTGGGCCCACATGTCATGCACACATCCAACCTTCTTCTTCCTCTCTCACGATCTCACCGGGCGGAATCGGGATTTAGAGCAGGGGCAGCTACGGGACATGGAGTACCGGCCATGCACGAGCAGATGCTCGCGCTTGAGTGGCCCCCGCGACGCCACGCCCGCCGCCACTGGGCCGGGCCGGGACACAGGGGAGCTCGCGCCGTCCCGGGTACCGTGAGGGAGCCCGCGCCGCTTCTCGCTGATGGATGGGGCGGGGGCTCGCAGAAAGTCGGGATGAAGCTTCGCCGCGCCGGCGAGGGACGGGAGGGTCGACGCCCATCGCCGCGTGCCCGTCAGCCTCTCCGCTGGGAGGGGGCTCGCCAAGGTTGGGTTGTGGCGGCGGACGGGGCTCGCCCGTGGGTTGCGATGGCGGGGACGGGGCTCTCCTGCAGGGATGCCAGCCCGGCCGACGCTTGCTTGCCCTAAGGTTGCGGCGGCGGGGATGGGGCTCGCTCAAGGATCCCCGCCATGGCGCAATGGATGGATGGGAGAAGGGGCTTACGGGATGAGAAAATAGAAGGGCGAAACATTATTTGCCCCCATCATAACCAAGTGGCGGTGGGTAATTTTCTCCAACTTGTCCATCCAAAAGCCGCCAAAAGGTGGTCCGAGGTGCTTTTGACTTTGATGAAATTTATACTAGATCAAAAGTCGCTTTTGGCTTTGGCTTTTGGTGGCGGCTTACCCCTTTGGTTGGGCTTTTGGCTTTTGGGGGCAAAAGCCCACGTACCAAAAGCCCAACCAAACACACCCTAAGATAGGCTCAAGATTGTGGCGTCCTAAAGCTTTCACTTGTACGTTGATGATATTTATAGATAGGCGTGGAATCCATAATGAAAAAGAAAACAAAAGAATAAAAAGGATAAAAGAATAAAAGAATATGATACAAGGATAAGATAGATTCAAAGTCAACTCAAAGAACCGTTTCCCAAGAATCGGCGCTTCGAAAGCTTGTTGGTATTTGTTATGCCCACGTAAATATTGAAGATGAATAATCCGCAAGCGCCGGATACCGTTGTAGCCTTCACCCTGAGGGTTTTAAATATCGTATCCACAGGAAACATGTGAGGGAGACTAAGATCTAATCTTAACCCCGAGTAGCACAAGGCCTAAGAAGGTTAAAAGTATAGAGATGATTACTAAGATATCTAATCCTACTCGTAGTAAACTTGCCTTCTCTTGTTCTATCCGGGGACATCACATTGGGAGAAACACCAACAAAAGATGATTCATCTAGAGATAAATCCCACGAGTCCTACGCATGGGATGGGGAATACAAAGGATCAACGACACCCCAACTAGTTGGGCATCCAACTAGGGGCTATCACGCGATGATCTACCACCAATCCGAATATAGGATGAATCTAACGAGATACCCGAGCCTAAGCACCACGCTTACACTACGAATATTACCTTAACCTAATGCCTTAGATTAAAGTACTCAAAAGAGACCCGCGGTCGGAAGAACAATATAAACAACGATGCTTACTAAAAAGAAGAAGTAGATTACCGTAGTAACTCCAAGTGTAGGTTAACTTCCACCGAGGTACAAGTTGTAGAGGTAGCACCAACAGGCGGCACCTCCTCGGGTTCCTTCCCTCTCTCTATCTCTCTTATTCTAAAGACTAGATCTAATGAGATCTAATCCCTCTTGAATACTAGCTCATCTAGTTCTAGTTCTAGTTCTAGACCTAGGAGGAGACTCGGGGCCTCGACCTATTGATAATGAATGATAATGAATTAGGGTTTCACCCAAAGGTGGAGTCTCCTTATATAGCCCTAGGCGTTGCCGCACGGCACGCCCCTTCGATCAAACCCGACCTTGAGCAACGGTGTAGATCTCTTCTTAATGGCGGTTGTGAATCCCTTCCTTGCGTAGGTCGACAAGGGGGCCCGGGGCGCGGCCGCCGCCGCTACTAGGGCGGCCGCCAGCTCACCGCCGGTGGGCCCCCCGTCGTGGCTCATGCCTTACGGTGTCTTACGGAATGTTCTTACGTGGGTTTCAAGTTGGATTGCTTCACGGATACGCCTTTATGTCGTAGGGTTTGCAAACTCTTGGCGTTTTCTGTTTAATCCCTAAAAATATATAAATCACCAAAACTCATGGAATTATATCAAGAAAGCCCCTATACTATGTTGATATTCATTTTAAGCCCTTATTTCAGTTTTAAAAGCCTATATATTTTATGCTATAAGAGATGTCAACAAATGACTACGTCCCGGCCGTCGAGTCCGAGCTCGAAGGACAAACACAAGCTCGCGGCGCCATGGGAAGGCCCCTTCACCATCGACCAAGTCCGAGGCCGGGCACATACAAGCTCAAGGACCACCAAGGCCGAGTCCTCACCAACGCGGGAACATCGAACGACCTACGCCGCTTTTACCCCTAAATGTATTTCGAAATGTTGTAGCCGCAAGAGCTCAATAAAAGCACAAATTCGATGCAAAAATATGTGCAAGCATTTCGAATTCTTTCCTTAGCTCGCTTGAGCAACGATCGGCCTTCGCCTGGCGTAGACCCGCCTTGCTCTGGGGATACAAGGAGCGGGGTGCACACCCCACGTTCTTAACACGCCGCCGTTTTTCACAAAACTTGTGAGCTCGAGCTCAACGACGAGCTCAAACTCACGAACTTCGCACCCTCTTCTCTCAACTCAAACGATGTTCAAACGACTAAGTCATGAGCTCATCGTTTTAAAGCATGGCGCGACTGCCTAAAACGACCTCCCGCGCCCCCGCGGCCAGAGAGGAATGGCCCGCCATCCGACTCTCGAATCATGAGCTCACGAAAGGTCTAAGTAGAAACAAAGTGCGACAAAAAGAGGAAAGACGACTTCCATCAAACTACCATGCGAGTTTTTACATTTTGCCACAACCATGAGGACTTAAAAGCTCATAACGAAGAAGAGGCTCGGCCTCGAGCTCCTATTCTTGTGCGGGGGGTCTTGAGCCATCAACTCCTTAGCGGGGGCGTCTTGCGCAGCCTTCCTCCCCTCCTCGGCAGGCTTCCTACTGCTCCGTCTCCGCTAGCGAGGGGCCTCGAAGACTTCAAGCTCCTGCGGCGCCGAGCTTAAAGAGCTCGACGGACAGCTCCGCGGTCGCAGCCTCGGCAACGATAGCCTTCTGCTCCACGTCGGCGTCGTCGCCACCGGGCGGCCACCCGTCTTCACAATGTTGACCTCGATCTTGGGGTAGTGAGCGAAGACGACGCTGACCGCCTTGTGGACCACACGGGCCGCATCCTCCGGGTCACCTTGCGTGGGATGATCGACATCCGCTCGATCGGGTCCGCCATGTCTTCTACCCCAAGAACGCCAGTACGCAGCCTCGACCTCGAGACATAAGCCGTCGTGAGCACGCTTCGAGCTCTCGGCCTCCTCCACGACCTTGGTAGTGCGCTCTTGGAGGCTCCCGAGCTCTTCTGCTTGGCGTCCACAAGGTCGCCGGTCCTCTTCTTCAAGTCCGCCTCCTTCTCCTGCAAAGACGAGCTGCGTGTGCTTCGAGGGAGGCTTCGAGGGCCGCCTCCGGCCCTGTCCTCGAGCTCCCGCGCATCGTCTTGAGAGCTCCGCTTCTCACCCGCAAGGTGCAATGGGTCAAAATACAAGTCATGGGACTGGGGCGCAAGACGAGGACGGCCGCCCCACTTACTCCACACAAATCGTCATAAAGCCCCCTACTCGTTTTCCACGGCTCGTGGTTTTGGCCTCCGTACCGATCCTTCTCCGCCTCCGAGGCGCGAGCATGCACCACGGCTTAAAGCTCGGGTCATAAGCAAGCCCCGCCGACGAGGACAATCACCCCCCAGCGCTAAAAAAGAACAAGACGATAAGATAAGAATAGAGACACTCACTCGAGCTTCGAAATGCTACGACGGAGCCGCTCGGCGATCTCCTCTTTGTCCTTCGGATGGATCGCCGAGCGGCGCTCAAGCTCCCAGCTCCTTGTCATCAAGCATCCGGCGGAGGGAGTCGAGCTCTTCCTTCATCTTCTCGTCTTTGCCGTTTTATGGGCAAGCTCGAAGCTCCTCCCGCCGGATGCTTCCCTTGGCGGCGTCCACCCCTCCCTTGGGCCTCTGGGCAACTCGCTCCCTTCGCCCACGGATGAGGTCCGCCGCCTCCCTTTGCTCGGGTCTCGAGGAACGGTCTTTGGAGTTCTGTGAGCCGAGCTTCGGCGCACATCTCCGCACACAACTTCGTAGCCGCCCGACGAAGCCGGCCCTCAAACTCCGCCGGGCGATTGTACCCCCGACGGCCTCACGCCCCCGCAAGACACGGTAATGACCGCGGGTTGAAGGACCGAACGTAGCCCTAACCACGGGACACCGACAAACCTCAAGAAGACGATGGGTGCACTTCTCGGCCGGGCGTCGATCCGCAACGACTCCGAATGACCGTTTCGCCAGGCAGCCGTGAAGGCGAACGTCGGAGGGAGCCGACGCCTACATCCGCGCTGGCGCTCGTTCGCGACATTTGCACGGACGTCATCATCCCCCCAAGCCTAACCCCTGCCGGGCAAGGTGCGGCACCAAACGGCGCGGCGGCGGCCAACCGCCCCGCATCTCCCTCCGCGTCCCTCATCTCGCCCGCCGCCCTCCCCGCGCCTCATCCCCGCCGTCGAGATGTTGATGACGGGGTGCTTTCGACGACGGCCTCCCGATGCAGGGACTGGACCTGCCTGGGCGGCCTTCTCTCACGTTCCTCGACGACGGAGTCTCCTCCGGGACCTCCTTCTCCGCCTCCGTCGCTACCGACGAAGCTCGCTCGCGGCCCGGGAAGCCTCGCGCGCCCCCAGCCGGCCGCCGACCGGAGCCTGCCGATCGAAGCTCAACACCGGCTGCGGCGCCGACCCACGGATCGGCGACTGCGTGGAAGCGGGTTGGGGACACGGAAGCTCCCTCCACTCTCACGGCCGGGCGCCGAGGTCGCGGCGCCGGTGGACGACAACCCCATGAAAGGGGAAGAGCGCCATCATCTTGACCCCGCCGTCGCTACCGCCATCTTCGACCAGGAAACTCGTCGTCGCTCACGACCATCGCTCCCGAAGCCGCGCTAACGCCGCCTTTGAGCCCACGGGCAATGAGCTCAACATCGATGGCATCGCCGAAGCTCACCGCCGCCGAAGCCGAAGCCAGCCGACCGAGCTCGGCACGTCCGCCCTCGGGCGCTTCGTGGTACGCCACCGCCGCCGCCTCGAACATGACCCGAGGTCAACATATACCCGACAACCGCTACGACCCACAACGATGGGAGACGCAGAACTTACCACGTGGCCACCCTCTTCTTCTTCTTCTATGCCTCGCCCGCCAGCCCCGGCGAGCCATCCTCGATCAAGCGCCCGCCAATCGTGTTTCCGTGGCTTGGCCGCCTCCGGTTGAGCACCACAGAGTCGGGCACCGCCCGCTGACAGCGGCACCACCGAGAGCAACGGCGAGCTCGCCCAAAAATCCGGACGAGGTCCCGACTCCTTCGGTTGCGGCGCCGCCGACATCGAGGGCGCACCGTAGCTCGACGCCGTGCTCCACCTCCTCGACCGCCCGCTTCGCCGGCTCTTTGGATGAGCCCGCGCCTCGTTCCGAACGGGCTCATTGGGCCTTGAGCGCCGCCCAGGGCTCCCCTGGGTAAGGAGGGAGGGTGGGAGCCAAGGACTCCATCACACCGACCAGCCAGAGAGCTCGAGCTCGTCACAAGACGCCAGGACAACGAAAAGGACGAAGCAAAGGCGACGAAAGCACTTACCAACGCCGCTCTCAGCTGGGGAGGACCCAGGGAGCTCCCGCAACCTCTCCCCGTCTTGGTCACTCGCGGATCCACCACTCCACCGGTCGACGGTGAGCCCAGGGGTGTTCACCGGCCCCACCGAATCCAGGGCATCGCCTCCACCATCTCCCTGCACCCGAGAGCTTCGGGCGTTGAAGCGGCACCACGGCCTTTGAGAGCCAGCCTCGATGATATGATTCACCGTCGCCCGGCTTCCTTGAGCGCCTTGATCTTGCTCACCGCCGCCTCCACCGCGCTCGACGTGGTCGTGGCGGTCCCTCACGCCATAGCTTGCTCGTGGGTGGCGAAGGCGCGGCCTCTGAACTGAGGAAGAGGATGGGCGAGGTCGTTCTTGAGGTAGAACCACTCCTCCCTCCACCACCCGGTTGGCCGACGGAAGTCACCCCGTGGGAAGGACTCACGCACCTCCCCGCAGCCGCAGATCGCCACGCCAGCGATCGGGGCGGGCCGCCTCCCTGCCCTAAGCAGGGGTTGGATCTTGGCGTAGACCAAGTGCCCGAAGAGCTCCCGCCTGGGAGGGATCCCCACCACCTCGCAGAGCATGTTGAAGACGCCAAGAGCAAAGACCCCGTCCACAAAGTGTTTGGAGCCGACGCCCCGCACGAGACAAGGCCGCGGAAGAAGTCGCCTACGGCACGCTGAGTCCACGCCGTGGAAGGCCACGAACGAGACGGTGTAGCCCGCGGCGGGTCGGGAGATGTGGGGATGCCGGTGGTATAATCCACTCCTCCGCCGTCCGCGGATAACGGAAAACCCGCCGACGAGGCTGCACCTCTCGACAGCGCCTCTGTGCAGCCGACGGCGGCCAGAGCCCATCTCTGGTCTCAAGGCATCACCGGCGGCAGGGGAAACGGAAGATTGGATCTAAGAGGAATTGGTGGCACGATCGAACTCTCTTTCTCTCTCGCGAAGGAAGGCAAGAAGTGGGAAGGTGAATCAACTTCCCGATCTATGCCTATTTATAGAGCTTCCGCCGCGACCGAGGCGCCGAGGTGAAACCGCCCGGGAGGGCTCCACCCCGTCGCATCCGCCCGCGATGGACGCCGTGAGATCGACGCGCCCTAGCACCGCGGAGCCGAACGGCCGCGACATTAATGGGATAGCTCGACAACGGTAAAAATCCCAACGGTAAAAAACCACAACGGTAAGATCCCAACGGCTATTTTTTACACAGTGGTGAAAATCCAAGAGCTCCGCATAACGGCTAGGACTCCGCCGAGCCTCTAAAAAGCGAGCCTCGACACGCGAGCTCCCCGCCTCGGGTTCGAAGGCCAGCTCGAGCCGAGAGCCCGAGAGCCGCCCGAGACACCACGAGCGAGGAGCGCCCCTTGCTAAAGCGGCATCGACGGCCCACGCCGAGCCTCTCGAAAAGGCTCGGGGCTTTCACTCGCACGCGTCCGGTCGCCGAGGGCCATGATCGACTCCGAGCTAACCTCATCAATGAGGAGCGCCTCCCCCCGACATCACCCTGGGGCTCGAACCACGGGAAGTTGAGCTCTCGGAGAACTTGAGGTCGATCCGCCAGCGTATCGTCTTTAACCGGCACGAGCTTCGGGCCTCACTGATTATCCGACCACGGCTCACCGATCACTCGATCTCGGCTAACGAAGCAAGATCGAGCCGAGCTCACCTCCCTCCCGCCGGCAGAGTCGCCGAGGAGCCGGTCGACGAGCCCACGAAAATTCTAAAAGCCTCCGCGAGAACCCATCGCTCTCACTCGAGCCTGGCTACACTCGCGAAGTGGCCGCGCCAAGCACCCACGAACAAACAATAATCCTAAGACAAGGGTCCTCTGCGAAGAAGGCCACCGCTGTTGAAAGATCCGGGAGAGACCTCTTCTCCCCCCAAATGCTCTGGGGCTCGTGGGGGATCGACATTTGGGATACCATAAGCAACCGCCTACCGTCAACAAACCAAAACGACTCGACCTCGATTGCACGAGATACGCAGCGGTAAGGCAGGCCCCACCGGGCCGCTCATGAAGTCTTCGGCACGCTCGAGCTCTCCAAGCAAGGGCGGGCCTCCGCCTCGCTCGAGCTCGCATGCGAGCTCTCTGCACGAGGTCCCCTTTTCGCTTCGCCGAGCTCTCCCGATGACGAGCTCTCAAGTCTTCACCGTGCTCGACCGGAGACCCCCTTTCGCTTTGCCCGAGCTCCCGCAAGAAGGAACTCTACGACGACGCCCGCTAAAGACCTCATCCGCCGCCTTCCCCTGAGAAGCCTGCGGGTACAAGAGTTGGTCAACTACTCCCCGACAAGCTCAACAACTCCCTAACGACCACTTTAGCCACGCTGGGCTACAAAAGGGGAAAGAGCTATCGACGATCACCTCGCCATGCCCCGTCGACCCAACAACCTCGCCACGATTGCCGCATGGGTGCGCACGGGTACACCCTCCCCATCCGTGGTATGGGCACGCCCATGCCGAGAAGACGCCTTCCAACCACGATTAGAGACGGGCGATGCCTAACCACCGCCCAAACCCCGATTCCCACGCACGGCGATGACCAATTTTGACACCCGAAGTACTCTAGAGCTCGAAGGAAGCTCATGCCCGTGGAGTGAGCTCGTCCGAGAGCTCTCTCCTTCATCTATCACCCCAGACACGTATTTTCATTTCTTTGTTTCTTCAAGTCCTCAACCCGAGGAGAGCTCATGAGCCTCGTCCCCTTGCGGCTATAAAAGGGGAGGCCGGCCACCGGGTTGAGGTAGGTTCAATCCCCAGCTTCATAACACCCACTCTCACACACACTCGATATTGGCACTAGCCTCAATCACAGAGACCTGGGAGCCCTCTCCCTCTCTCGATCTGCTTGTACTCACCCCGTATG
This sequence comes from Hyparrhenia diplandra, assembly GCA_015847255.1. Taxonomy (NCBI): domain Eukaryota; kingdom Viridiplantae; phylum Streptophyta; class Magnoliopsida; order Poales; family Poaceae; genus Hyparrhenia; species Hyparrhenia diplandra. The sequence goes on along the minus strand of JADLZK010012374.1, from coordinate 124,709 downwards.
AGCATTTGAGCTCTGATAGTGATCACACCGACTAGGTGCCCGATTTGCCCCGAACCAAAGATAAATCTTGTGTCATTGTCTCTAGAGCTAGACCATCTGAGAGCACACATTAGCCGGGATATTACTGTGGACGGTGGTATTAGACCACGACACTTCTCTAATAGGATTTGGTTTATAGGCACTCAAAGGTCTCCCTCGAAGCTAGAAGGTTGTCTCCCAAAGTCATCACCATAAAAGATTCAAGGGTAGAATTACTTCTTCCCTTGGAGGAGTTTAGAGTATTAATGATTTAGGATTGGTAGCTAAATCAAGGGATTGGAATGATTATGGTCCAGTTATCAAAACTTCTTCTTTGGTCTAGAGGATGATTCCTTTTCTTCCTTTTAGGTGCTCATGAAAATCTTAGGAAAAAAGATCACACCCACTAAGTTTGTCAAGGACAAACCTTGCTTTTAGAAAAGGAAAGAAAAGTTCCTCTAGAAAACTGCATGATGGTCATGGGAACAACTTTTCTAGGATGAGACCCAAATACATTATCCTTTTCTACATGATAGGATCCGCCCGAGGTTAACTGCAGAATTCTCTCCTATAATGGGTTGTTTCATGATCATTGAATCAACCATAGACACACACTCATAGCCAAGGGGTAGGATAGGTTCTAAAGATTCTAGTGGCCTGAACTTGTGCTTATGGGTGCAAAGATAAGGATAGGTGTGGAACCGAGGATCCCAAAAAGATATAAAAAGAAAATATGAAAAGAAAGACTACACTAAAGTATGGTACAAGATTAGTCATACTCAATGTTTTCTCAGCAACCATTCTCCCCTGTGCAACGGCGCCTTCGAAATGCTTGTTAGTATTTGATAAGCCTACGTAAATATTTATAATTTGTATAATCCGCAGTTTAACGGATACCGGTGAGCAATTCATCCAGAGAGGGTTTTAATATCGAATCCACAGGAGGATGGTGTGAGGATAACCGAGGCATATAACTAATCCCTAAGCAAAGAATCAAGGACTTGAGAGGATAAAGAGGTAAGGAGATTCCTACGGTTGTCTAGTTCATATCCTTGTAAGCTATGTTGATATTGCCTTAGGGGATGTACTCAAAGGAAAACATGGACAAAACATGCAATCCTCCAAAGAACATGGTCCTACTTGGCCTATCATTTGGGGGATGGACTCCAATAGACTCAACAGGACTGTCACTCCCGTGATCTACCACACGACCCGAAATGTAGGGTGCATTCACAAGCAACCTCGCCTAAGCACCACGCCTAGACCTAAGCTACTCCTCTAATCTATAGGGTCCTACATATTAAAAGTACTCAAACAAGAGTTGTGAACAATAAGAACAATAAGAACATTTACTTACTTAAATAAGAAGTTGATCCGCCATAAAAGTGATGAACATCCCAAACCTCTCCTAAGAATCACCTCAAGAACTTCATGTTGAAGGTCTTGTCCTTGATGTCTTCACCAAGTGCATTGAGATCGTTCACCAACACTTGCATGCGGTGGAACATCTCCGACACGCTCTCATCATCTTCCATCTTGAAGATATTGAATTGCTCAAGCTTGATATAGGCCTTTGCTTGCTTGACGCCTTCGGTACCCTCATAGCATGCTTCTAGCTTCTTCCATATGTCATGAGCAATTGTGAGAGACTTGACTTGCTCAAACACACGGTCATTGAATGCCTCATGGAAGGCACTCACGGCAACATCATTGGCATACAATTTCTTCTCTTCGGCCGTTGTTGGTTGCTCTTGATTTGCAACCTCAAACTTCTTCTCGGTCACGACCCACACTTCTCTATTGATTGACTTGAGGTGTGCGGTCATCTTCACCTTTCAATAGGCAAAGTTGGTGCCATCGAAAGGTGGCGCCTTCTTGGTGTTGTTGACATGAAAAGTCGCCATTGTCACCGTAGGTTGTTAAGCCTCAAATAACGGTGCCTTGCTCGATACCACTTGAAAGGTCCTAATGGCTAGAGTGGGGGGTGAATAGCCTATTAAAAATTCTTGCAACAACACTAAACAAACGGATTAGACAATAAGATGGCGAAGCTAAATAAGCAATGCTACGAATTTGCTAAGCAAGCCACAAGTCAATTCTATTGTCTCTAATTTCACACAAGAGCTATGTCGCTAGTTTACTCCTAGGTGAACAAACAAGACTAACTAGATTACCAACTAGGAGCTAAACAAGCCTAACAAGCTACACAACCTAAACAAGGTAACTAACTAAGCACCCTAGCAAGATATACTATCAAGGTAATGCAAAGAGGTGCTAGAATACAATACCACCGTGTAGTGTCGAGGTTGAAGCCAATCACCGTGTACTAGAAATCTCCAACGAGCAAGAACAAGTGACACGATGATTTTTCACCGAGGTTCACGTGCTTTCGCCGACGCTAGTCCCCGTTGTGGTGACACACTCACTTGACGGTTGCTAAGCTTAATGGCCGGTGCCAAATCCCCGTGAGAGCTCAAGCAAACCGAACACAAGAGAGGGTCCAACAAGCCACGAGCAATCCACTAGTGCTCCTTTTCACGAATCTCCTCAAGGGGTAAGGAACGACCCCACAAAACCACACCTGTGGCCTCGAACAAGCTCCAATCAAGCTCAACACCACCTCTTGCTCTAAGCCGCTAGGGAACCAAGCAAATTCCCAAGAGAAACGAAATCTCACGGCTTCTCCAAGGATGAAGTGCCTCTAGATGCAACCGATGCAAGCAATGCACTTCTATCTCTCTCAATCTCACCAAAGATTCAAAGTTTGGATGAAGAGATGAGTGGAGAGGAGTCTCACAAGCTCACTAGCAAGTTAGAGTGTTCAAATATGCAAGAGAGGGACAAATGAACCGGCCAACCAAGTATTTATAGACCTCAAGTCGAAATAGAGCCGTTGGTCCTCACTTGCCTCTGTTATGCGCCCTCAAGGCGGACGCACCAGTGCCACGGACGCCGCCAGCGCCGGCAAAACATCAGGCGCTGACGCCGCGCCGGACGCGCCAAGTCCGCGTCCCCGTGGGGGTCTCCTTGACACCCCATCGACCGCATACGGCGGCGCGCCGGACGCGCCAGCGCCCGCCAGCGGCGCAGCTTCAAGTCTTCGATGACGAGTTTTCCACAAATGTGGACGCTGATTGATTTTGGCCGTCAGGCACAAGCCGCCGGACGCGCCGCACCCCCCGATTTGAACTTCGACTACGCCCGGCGCGCCAGCGCCAGCCGCCCGGTCCGGCCGCTAGCTTGCGTAACTTCCTCTTCATCGCTAAGTCGCCGTCTTTTCATCTTTCCAAGTTTCGCTTCTTGTCTTGAGTTGCCAACACTTCGAAAGCGTCCCGTGAGCACAAGTGTTAGCATGTCGCGATCGGTTAGACAAGAACGGTTAGTGCTCTCAATCCTAAATGCATATGCAAGTCAATTGACCTAGAAGCACTTCACCAAAGGATTATCGCGGCATCCCTCTTGATAGTCGGCTATCTATCCTATAATGTGATCACACGCTCTATCGTGTCTTGATCACCGAAAGGAAAACCCTATCAAGATACCTTTGCCTTGATCTCCCTTCCTTCCTCTCAAGCCGATCACCGAGCTTGACGATCCACCATGTCCATCATCATCGTCCATGTTCATGATCATCATGCTCCACATCATCCATTTAATCCTATCTCAAGTCATACACTTAGAGCAAAGGATTAGTACCACAAATGTGTCATCAATTTCCAAAACCAAACATGCAGATTTCACCTAATCGCTCGACTTGCTAACATATGTGATAACGTGATCATCTTCGACATGTTGGCAACTTATGGCAAGAGGCGAAGCAAGGTTGAAGCAAAGGGTGACAACAAAATGAAGAACACGCAGAATAGGCTGACCGGACGTGCGACCGGAAGCAGGGTTTCACCGGACGCACTGACCGGACCGTCCGGTCAGTGAGTCCGATCGGGACTTCCAGAGGGCATGTTTTCCGTGTCGACTGAGGATCCGACCGACGCATGGACCGGAAGCACCGACCGAAGCACGAAGATGTTGTCACCGTGGGCCGGGGGCGTTGTCTCTTGTGACCGGACACACGGTCGTGTGACCGACCCTCGATCGACCCGCCGGTGCGTCCGGCCGGCGAGTCCGGCCACCCTCTAAAAAACCCCCAACGACTCTATTTCGTGGGAGACTCTATATATACTTGGTTGGCCGGGTCTTTTGAGCTTCTCTTGCACATTTTAACACTCTAACTCTATTGTGAGCTTGTGAGACTCCTCTCCACTCATCTCTTCATCCAAACTTCGAATCTTTGGTGAGATTGAGAGTGATAGAAGTGCATTGCATTGCTTGATTGCATTTAGAGGCACTTCATCCTTGGAGAAGCCGCGAGATTTCGTTTCTCTTGGGAATTTGCTTGGTTCCCTAGCGGCTTGGGAGTAAGAGGCGTGTTCAGCCCGATTGAGTTTGTTCGAGGCCACACCTGGGTTTGTGAGGGTCGCTCCTTACCCCCGCGGAGATTCGCGAAAGGAGCACTAGTGGATTGCACGTGGCTTGTTTGATCCTCTCTTGTGATCGGTTTGCTTGACCTCCCACTAGGGATTTGGCACCGCCATTAAGCTTAGCAACCGTCAAGTGAGTGTATCGCCACAACGGGGACTAGCGTGCCGGCAAGCACGTGAACCTCGGTGAAAAATCATCGTGTCACTTGTTCTAGCTCGTTAGAGATTTCTTATACACGGTGATTGGCATCAACCATGACACTACACCGGTGGTATTGTATTCTAGCACCTCCTTGCTTTACTTTGTTAGCATATTTTGTTAGGGTGCTTAGTTAGAGACCTTGTTAGCTTGAGTAGTTTGCTTAGACTTGTTAGCTCCTAGAAGTTTAATTAGTTAGTCTCTTTGTTCACCTAGGAGTAATCTAGCAACCTAGCTATTGATTGTGCTTAGTGACTATACAATTGACTTGTGGCTTGCTTAACTAGATTGTAGCACCGTTTATTTAGCCGTCATCTTATTGACTAATCCGGTTGTTTAGTGTTGTTGCAAGAATTTTTAATAGGCTATTCACCCCTCTAGCCATTAGGACCTTTCACCCGGTGATCGCCAGGGGAATTGGATGACAACGAGTTCAACTTTCGTGGGTGCGTAGATCTCGCCGATAGCTTTGTAATGACTGGTATTTTGCAAGAAACGGAGTCCGGATGAGAAAGTTATGGTCGCTTTAGTGATCTCTACTCTGCAACTGATATCTTTTGATTCTAGGCTCTGAATATAGCAAACAATATATCCGTTTCGATCGTCTCGACGAGCTCTTTGCAATGGTGCTATCTTGGAATATGTTTGTAATATTTTTTATTCGTCTTATGTCTTGCAAACTCTTGGCTTCCAAGCTACTTGAATTCATATGTGACCTATTCTCTACTAGCAAGTTGTTTGTATGCGAGTGAAACCAGCTTGCAAGTAGTTTCTTGATATAGGCCGTTTCTTATCCAGCTGGGGGCAATTTGATGGCAAAGGTCTTGATCCTCTTGGCTATTATGTCCTTAGCTGAGACCAATAGTGGATGGAATGACTACGGTAGCTTTGACGTCGAGAAGACAGTAATAGACTGCAAACCATTTTCTGCAAAATATTGAGTGCCTAATTTATTTGCTATTTCTTCACCAAGGTTTAGCTCTAGTTTATTTGATGTCGTACTCCTTTTTTGCTTTTCTTACATATCCATCATTAATTCTTTTGTAATATATATTCAGTGTCCTCATGTGTGAACCTGATATTCATATGCCCTGAAACCTGATGCATGTACTCCATCTGTTTATAAAAAAATAAGTGCCACTCTCACTTCCATTAAGACTTTTAATTCTGACCAAATATATATCAAAATATTAAGGAAAAAGTCCAAATTACTACCGTGTTTTTCACACAAGTCCGATAACCCCTAATGTATTGTTTAGTTTATTTTACTCGAGGTGGTTTTGTAAACCGGTGCACTTAACACCTTTTACACTAATCAATCCGGTTTTGGTGACGTGGAGGTGGTTTTTACAATTAGTCATGCCACATAAAGCTACCGACATGGCCGAAAAATTCTAGACGCATTTAACCCCCTATGACGCATCCCTTGACTTCGACGTACATGAATTATATGTACGCACATGAATAATACGTACATACTCCATTTGATAAGATAGCTAGTCTACGTCACGTGACATCATCGTATGTGACTCCAGGACTAGTACCTGACTTGGGCATACATATGCATGCATGGTCGCCTGGATGTGCCCCAAGGCGCTGCGTGAAGCTGCCGGGCGATCGAGGCCAGCGGATGGATGTGCCCCACGGTCCTCAGGGCCGCGATCGCCACCGAGATTTTGCGGATGGATGTGCCGCGGTGCGCAAGGGAGTCATGGGAGTCACGCACGAGTCGCTAGTCACGTATGAGTTGCAAGGGAGTCATGCTAGGGAAAATAATTTTTTTGGCCATGTCACCCGTTTACGTGGCATGATTAATTGCAAAACAGCCGTCACGTAACCAAAACTGGATTGGATTAGTGTCAAAAGGTGTTAAAAGCACCGGGTTTGTAAAACCACCGGAGTAAAATAAACTAAACAATACTTTTGAGGGTTATCCGACTTGAGTGAAAACACAGGCGTAATTTGACTTTTTCCAAATATTAATATTGTTATAATACATAACTAGTATCATTAGATAGATCGTTGAACATTTATTTTGAGACCGAAGGAGCACTGTGAATAACAATTCTTGATTTCTAGTGTCCAAACAAGCTTTAAGCCTAGCTTTGTGCCTAAATTAGATATAATTCAAATGGATATATAATTTACATGATATGTTGGATCACAACAAACATTCCGTAGGATATCGATGCTGTTTACTTCCGGTAATAACGTATTTGATTTTTCTTGTGAAAAAAAAAAACAAAACTAATTTTTTATTATAGTACAAAAAGAGTTATATACGATCATATTGCACTGTTTTCATCCCGGCCTGGTTAGGCCATGACCAACAGAGGCGAATAGCCGTGTTAGCCTTAACTTCCATGTAGATGAGGACCATACAAGGCATATAGTCTCACATCGCAAGCAAAAAGGAACAGGTTGCCTCAAGCACAGAGTATTTTGTTTTGGGTCCCACCAAGCATGCAACAGGTTGTAGCCTTTTTCTTTCCACCTTGCTGCTTTTCTCTTGTCGCATCGTGTGTCAGAGGCTGTTGTTGGCTACAACGCTCGCTCGGCTTGTTGCTTCAACTTTTTGTAAGTTCAGGAAGTCGACTCTTCTGCGGGCTAATCTGACAGACAGTGAGGCTACTGTCCAGCATTACGTGGAGGATCAACGCATACGTGTCAGTTGAGGCTAGACGACACCGTGTAGCGTTGGGGCTGGCCTTATTAGCCCAAAAGACATGTTGGGCTCTATCGTCCTCATGGGCCTGAGTCCACATGATGACAGGCTCGAGCCTTATCCAAACACAAGAACAAAGGGCCCGTGTCGTTCCAATGTCTTTCCAAAAAAAAAAAAAAAAAATAGGTAGGTGAGAAAATATCTGGCACACCGACGTTCGCAAAGAAACCTTCACCGACATACGGGTCCCAGCGCGTCCTGTCCCACCTGTCATGCCCGTTCCCGTCTCGCACATAATTGTCCCCTGTGGCCCCCTGATTAGGACTCCAGAAGGTTCCCCTTTCCACCTCTATATCTTCTTCCTCCGCCTCCGCTTCGCCGCCTCCTTCCCTGCGTTGCGTCTTGAGAGAGAGAGAGACCTGCGAGAAGGGCTGCCGTGTAGAGTCAGCGACTGCCAAGGAGGGAGTGGGGATGGCCGGGATCGGGCCGATCAGGCAGGACTGGGAGCCGGTGGTGGTGCGGAAGAAGGCACCCACCGCCGCCGCCAAGAAGGATGAGAAGGCCGTCAACGCCGCGCGCCGCGCCGGCGCCGAGATCGAGACCATGAAGAAGTGTAAGTGGGTTTCGTAGCCTTCTGTTGTACTCGATTTTTAGGGGAGTCTTTTTCTTTCGGGTTTCGATTTAATCTGTTTTTCAGTGCAGCGGGTGTGCTATTCGGTTGATGGGATTTGACGAATAGGGTTTCGTTCTCGTTTTTAGTTCGTTGATTATGATGTTTTTTTTTGTTTGTTCGCTTAGGGACTTTTTCTTGTTTTTTCCCCTGCTAGGGTTTGAGGAAGAGATGATCTCTTATTCTTGTCGCTTCTAATAGATTTCTTTGCTGCTACGTTCTTTTTCCTTTGCTAGTTCCGTTTCCTTTGCTTGATTGATCTGTGTTTGTCTGCAGACAACGTTGGTACGAACAAGGCGGCGTCCAGCGGCACATCCCTCAACACCAAGCGCCTGGACGACGACACTGAAAAACCTCGCCCGTGAGCAATCATCTGTCTCGGACCACCATTTTCTCATGAACAATTTGGTTGATGCTTGTTTGCTTATTAGGATCCCTATACAATACATAAATTCGGGCACTTGTCTACCGTGGATGTGATAAATGATTTAGGAGTATTAGGACTTATTAGGAGATATATATATGTCCATGTTCACATGTCAGTCCACATGTGTTAGGAACTTTGGATGGATTGAGGTGGAAATCAAACTAAATTCCGCCCCAATTCATTGCAGCACATGTGGATTGAGGTGTGGCCGACAATGCCTTCGATACCTAGTGCTTCCAGCTTCCCACTTTATTAGCAACACTGGCCAAAGTTTCTCTTCTCAAGATTAAGATGGGAAAGTAATATCTCTTATGTGTCCACAACTGTTAAATTGCTATCGTGTCCACAAGTTATGGCAAAGCATGGATGTTTTATAAAATGATGCTTTCTTGTTTGGCCATTTGTCCTGACAGCGTGCATATGTTATATTTTTTATGACATTGATTTAGTTAGGGGAGTGAGTTTTGAAATATTGCAGTATTTGTGTTCATAACAATTTTGCTTGTTGTGTCAATCAACCTTGATAACATTTGGTAAACTAATGAGCAATTTGCGCACTGTTATATAATATATTTGTTTATGTTAGCTGTTGAGTTTCTGTTGATAATGAATTACTAAGTGGACATGCCTTGAATAAGTGTCTTGAATGCATTGAGGTTTCAGTGGCAATATATTTGTTGTATAATAAGCATCCTGTATGAGACTCTTTGTGGCTTGTTTGTGGACATGATTATTTTGTGCCAATATATTTGTTGTATAAGCATCTTGTATGAGACTCTTTGTGGCTTGTTAGTGCACATGATAATTTTGTGATAAGTACCAATATGAGTCTGTAAAGTCGGTCCATCCTCTGCAACCTGCATAGCATGATTCCTATGCACCTGAATATTACTGTAACTGAAATTCATACAGAATTTGGACATGCAAAGCATGGCAAGTAAACAGGGTACTGATGAACCATGGGCCATTGCCTATTAGTGTGCAAAAAAGAAGCACCCTTTGCCCAATTTCTAATATCAATAGCTAAGTGTGTATGAGGTTTATTTGAGAGTTGAGGCTAGGACCTCCATAAGTCTCTAATTTCATTTACCCTGGTGTGGGTGCTTGCATCACAACCTCTGTTTTTATCTGTGATGCTGGTGTTGGTGGTAGAAAGAAGTTTCTGGCTAGGGCAAGGTGCAACATTTTGATGATCACCTTGTTATGCTTGTACCATGTAGTCCAATGCTAATGACTCTCATCTTAGTCACATGGATATGAAAAATTACTACAGATTAAATTTGGTTTACTCTGGTGTGGGTGCTTGCATCACAACAGTCATTGCCTCTGCTTTTATCTGTGATGCTGATGTTGGAGGTAGAAAGAAGTTTCTGGCAAACATTTTGATGATCACCTTGTTATGCCTGTACCATGGAGTCCAATGTTAATGACCATGGTCTCATTTTTTGTCATAAGGATCTGAAAAATTACTACAGATTAAATTTGGTTTTTCTCGATAAGGATTTCAAAAATGGTGGAACTATTAAACCTGCGAATGGAAGTAAACATGATTTGAGTCATATGCATAAGATTGCACTAAGCTTTCTGAATGATATCCTTCCATGATAATATAATGACTCGCGTTCTCCTCAATTGATGCTAGATGAGCGAGTTCCAAGTGACCTGAAGAAAAATCTCATGCAAGCAAGGCTTGATAAGAAGATGACCCAGGCACAGCTTGCTCAGGTACCATGTGGAATCATTAGATTTCAGAACTTTCAGTAGTTCCATACATATCTGAAGAAGTAGCTTGATCCTTGTTTGTCCTCTTAATGAGATGAGGGTGTGGTATTTATTGCAGATGATCAATGAGAAGCCACAGGTGATCCAGGAGTATGAGTCAGGCAAGGCAATCCCCAACCAGCAGATCATTGGAAAGCTTGAGAGGGCCCTGGGAACTAAGCTGCGTGGCAAGAAATAGCTTTCGTTCGAGTTATGTGTCCCGAGCAGCATAGGGAAGACAAGGCAAACTGTCTGCTTATTATTATCTATGTTTGATATCTCAAGTCATGCGGACTGTTTCTGTTGGTACAAGAGTGAATAACTGTGTTCTCAGACTTGTATGCTTGCTGCTTGTCATATGATATGACCTAGCTCTAAATTGTCTGACGAAACTGTCAACTGATATGTGATAACCTCATAACCAGCGTGGTCATGATGATGCCCATTACTGGAGTTCGGCACTGACCGTTTCACCGGTAATATATGTTTGGTGTCTGCTTCCTATACACTTCTGCCTATTTTGCGACGTCAGTATATAACTGACCTTGCTCTGTTATCTCAGAGCCTGATAACTGACCTTGCTCTGTTATCTCAGAGCCTGTTAGGGTTGATAGGGCTGGTTCAAGTAAACAAGGACCTTGCTCTGTTATCTCAGGGCCTGTTAGGGTTGATAAGGCTGGTTGAAGCGAACAAGTAAGCATGGACGGCAGACTGGGTCTGTAAGTGACCGAGAGTGATGTTAAAGACGAAAGATCAGGCGCCACCATGACTTCTCGAATTGCTTCATTCATCAATAGCAAAAATCATAATGGCTAATTTCATAAATGAATGGTTCATTTTCTTGAGTAAAACTGTACAAAGGGCAGAGATGAGTACAACATAAGAGATTACAAAAGTACTATCAGGGAGGGATAAGACCAAAATTAGGTGCCCTTTGGGCGCCCTGAAATGGCGTGAACAGGAAAGAAGCGTTACTCCCTCTGGCAACAAATGACGTCCAGGGTAGTAGCATTTGAATGTCTTTGTTCACATCCTTTGCTATGCATCCGGTCCTCCTTACGTCCCATGTTCGTGCAATCACCGATGTACCGCTCATAAGCTTAGACGCTACGGAGTACGTCACTAGTGGTATCCAAGGCAACTTCCCCCTATTTAAACGACATCGATAGAAAGGACAACAAACACCTCAACAATACCCAAGAACCTAACATTGGCCTCAATTTAATGCTTCCTTGGTAGCAAAATCCTTCTTGGGCTAATAGGATTTTTTGCGGATCTACGATTAATCACCCCATATCGTGTATGTTTCATAGATTCAACAAGTTGTGATCTACATAATTCTTATGCAAATTCTATTACGTGGACGCTGCTTGACGTGCCGAAGCGCATGATCCACGTGCTCGCACCCGCATCCGTGTTGTTGAGGAAGGAGAGGAAGTCATCGGGCGTAGGGTTCCTAAGGGGTTAGGATTTTCCTTGGCGGCCTTAGAAAGAGGATTTTTAGGGAGAGGTGGTCATGACACGGCGGTGGTGGTGGGAGAGACAATGGCGAGGACGATGGCCACCAAAGGCGGCAGGAGATAGCGGTTGGGTAGGGTTGGTGGCGAGGGGCGTGCAATAGTTCTCGCCGTTGTGATTAGGGGTTGGTGGGGCTAGTTGCGGTGGCATGGCGAGGTGGTGAGTAAGCCGCTCGTTGCCGATGATGGAAGCGGGGATGGAGGGCGTGGGGCGTGGATGAGAGGATTTCGCCTCTAGCACGTCGCCCTATGGTTAGGGGTGGGTTTGAGGAGGTAGGGGCGCAAACGGTGGGTTGGGCAAAGGAGGCAACGAGATGCGACCCCCTCCGGTTTTGGAGGGTGGGGGGGGGGCGGCAGGAAGGCGCAGGGAGGAAGAAAAAGACCGCAGGGAAGACACATTGCGGGGATGAAGAAGGGTTGTGCGACTATAGAAGTTATACTTATCTGGTGGGTAATTTTTTAGATTTGACAAGCATTGTTGAAATCACCGATACAAGTATAACTTCTATATAAACTCTCTATGTGTCTAGGATAAAGACTAACTTCCTTTGATTCATTAATAGTCTTTCATGGAATTATTAAGTGGAGTTTATATACTTTGTAATATATTGAGAAGATATAATTGCCTCTAATTTTGCCTAAAAACGTTTTTTTTCAGCAGAGCCCCATAAACCTTCTCGATGGCAATGTTTATCAATCGCCTCATCTTCTTTGTTGTAAGTTGGTGGTCAAACATCCCAGATCTACAACCAAATGAGAATAATGAAGCATGTTGTGAGGCTTGGCCCCGGTGCGGCTCCTAATATTGCTCTTGTTGGTTATTGGCACATCATGTATGTCAACCACGACGGCGACGATGGTGTTGATTCTTCTCCTCACCGTTTGGAACTACCAATAGGTGAATGCATTATTTCTTAATTACCTGCATTATTATTAGTTTTAAGTTAAATACTTGTTGTTCTAAAATTTTTGAACTGTGTTTCCATATGTGTTCAAATCTGGATTGGGGCATAAATAAGGCATCCGCTTTAAAAAAATCAATTATTTTACACATGAGTCATCTGTATCACTTTGCTCATTTCTTTGCTAGGTTAATAACTTTGTGATTTGGCTTCTATTTGTGTTTTTTCTATGCTAGTCTCATGTCGGACTTTCAAATCTAATTATATGTATAGATTCATTTATACTTATTTACATTGAATATGCCTGAATAAAAGAAAAGGGAGTCACCAATGGGGTTTTGGTGCACTATATCTTCCAATGCATAGCTCATAGTGCCACGCTTTCAAATAATCTAAGAGATAGAAAGCTAATGTATAAAACTTACTAGTAAATAGGCCTCACTCACATTGACATATAACTATTGTTACACTACCAAACAAATACAGATAAATAATATTTTTTTATTGTTGTCTCGCTACTGCTGAACAGTAGAAACTTTTTTATGTTGACGTTACAAATAGATAGACAGCTCACTCAATTGCACACTACTAATTAATGTTGTCACACTAGCAAACAATATTAGAGATAGAGAGCTGCAATTGATTGTTATTTATTTTACTACTAGACAAAATATTTAGATAGACAACTAGTATGTAGATGTTACTAGTAGGATAGCCATACTTGTAAGTAAAGGCACACATTTTTTTGGGTTGTGACACTGCCTAACAATCTTAAAGATAGATAGATGCTTGGTTATTATTAACTCCATATGGAATAATGTTAAAGACAAACGTGCTTCATAAATTCATTATTTTCTCTTTCACACACACAAACTAATAATCTTAGAGAGGAAATTGTTGCTTGGTTGTCATCATTATCTCATCATGAACAAAAAGAATCTTCCTGATACAAAGCTACTTTGTAAAATATTACTATAAATTGTCCTAACTCGGAGTGGCACATAATACATTAGCAATCTTAAATTCGAAATATGTTACTTAGTTAATTTTCATTGCTTTGCTAGTAAACATTATTAGAGATTGAAAGCTACAGTAGTATGTAATGTTACTAACAGACGGATGAACCCTACTGACCATGCTCAAACCCCAAAGCAGACGTCACGCTGTTTTGGCAGCATAATTAGCTTCTTTCACATTAACCAAACAAGATAAAAAGGAGGATTGTCATCGCCTCACTATCAAACAATCTTAGAGATGAAAATGTGGTGCATAAAGGTTACCAGAAGGGCTCCACTCACTATGACATGTAATCCGTTTTCAAGCTGCTAAAACAGTCTTATAGGGATAGAAAGGTTTCACTCTAACAATCTTATTAGAGATATAAATGCTACTCCTCCCTCCGTTTCAAATCAGTAGTTCACTTTGGCTTTTCTAGGTACATTGATTTTGCTATGCACCTAGTTATACACTATGCCTAGATACATAGTAAAAGAAATGGATCTAGAAAAGCCAAAGTGAACTACAATTTGGAACGGAGGTAGTATTATGGAACTAACAAATGCCATATATTACTAAACAAATCTAGAGATAATAAGCTGCTACGCTACTTAATTATTATCACTATATATCTTAGTACAAGGCATATAATCTTCGAGAAAGAAAGATATTGTGTAACGTTATTAGTAGAAGGCCCTTCATATGTTCTTAGGCAAACGAACTAATAAAGAACATAGAAACTAATACTGCTATACAAATTGCATCACTACCCAGCGACCTTTCATTTAGAGGTAGAAAACTCTTGACACTTTAACAGCACCTAGGACATGGGCCCACCCACACTGGGACGCTGCCATGCGCGGACTCCATGGCGGCACCAAACTTTCGTGGCCAGCAAAAGATCACCTGTGGCTAAAACTAGTACTAACTATGACTTAACCAGTTTAGATGCTTAACCAAACGCTAGCAAAGCATGTGTGGCAAGTTGTGGCGGCCTTCCCTGACCAAACAGCCCAGGCCTCTCATGTGGTAACTGACAATGGAGTGAGGAGAGGAGAGACAGGCCATTGAGTTAATATGAGAGAGAAAGGGAGCAGATCAGCAGAGTTGAGTAGAGCGATGAAATGAAGTGCATGCAAACAACAAAGCAATGCACAACAGAGAACAGAGTACAGACCCCCTCCTCTCTCTCTCTCTCTCTCTCTGAATGATTCCCTCCTTTGTCCCGTCCCCAGCTTTCCCCCTTCCTCGCAGCATAGGCTCCCCTCTAAACCCCTCTGCCTCCACCGTAAATCTTTGGAAAACTGATTTTTTTTGAAAGCAACAATTCGCTGTTTCCGTTACCGCACCCTCCAGGGGCCTATAAATCCAGCGCCTTCCTGGCTTGCTTGAGCCGTGGATCTGAGAGCATTTTGCAGCATTCAGTAGCATTCTCGGAGGAGATTTCTCCCTTGCTGCTTCTGTGGATTTCTCCGATAATTGTCACCAGGATTCGGTGAGCATTTTGTGCGGTGTTTTTCGTGGTTTCTTTATTTGGCATGTGTCTGCGAATTCCTCAGCGTTGAAGATTTTTTGTCCTCTCTGGAGTGTTTAGGCTCACTAAGTTCTTGATCATTCACTAAGCATTGTTTTGTCTAGTTTTAGTTTCATGTTTAGAGGGACTGTTTTGCAACCCTTCCAGATTGTTTCATATCTGAAAGTTTGCACACCTTTGTGGGAAAAGAATGACGCTTTATTTTTTTCTGTAGAATGAATTCCTGTGGCATCTGATGCTGTAGGACCATAAAGCTTGCAACTTTACTGCTGGCCTACCTCTACCTCTCACTCACCTGCCATA
Source organism: Hyparrhenia diplandra (assembly GCA_015847255.1). Classification (NCBI taxonomy): domain Eukaryota; kingdom Viridiplantae; phylum Streptophyta; class Magnoliopsida; order Poales; family Poaceae; genus Hyparrhenia; species Hyparrhenia diplandra. Next base: position 109,239 of record JADLZK010012374.1, on the reverse strand, counting down.
TGGAATAAATACTGAAGCTGTTTCTTTTTTTCCTGCTTGGTTGGTATTGATCGTCGTGGGCAAAGCAGAGGAAGACCCTCCGATGGCCATGGAGATGGTGGCTGACATGAAACCAGAGGAGATGAGCCACCCTCCCATGGACCAGCTGCTGGGAATGGAGTACTGCATAGACTCCAACCCATCCTGGGGTAAGTACTCAGGCACCTAGGCTTATGATTCATTCATCTAGCTATGCTGTGAGTGACTTTATGGCACTAAATATGTGTGTCTCTTTCATGGCGCAGGAGGGGCTGTTTTGCTGGGCTTCCAGCATTTCATCCTGTGCTTGGGGACAGCAGTGATGATCCCCACCTTGTTGGTTCCCCTCATGGGAGGAAATGCCGTAAGAGTCCTTTCGTTATTCAACTTTGTTGTTGCTAATATCTAATTACTCTGTGCCATATCTGATTGCTCTGTGCTATATTGGTGTTTATCTTGAAATAAATTAGAATTCAAGTGTTAGATTTAATTCTAGATTATCCATGTCATTTAAGCACAGAAAGTTATGTTTTGATGTCATCATTTTTATTTTCCAGTGTAAATGTTATAAGGTTGATGATACTGGTCATGTTATTTGATTTCATATGTATTTTGTTATTACATATCTGATAGTATTTGATGTTATAGAATTAATAACCTCGATGTTTAAAGCTAAGATATTTTCTATTCCAGCTAGTGTCCTTGTGATTTTGTTAGCCTTGTGCCATGATAATGTGCTCACGCTCACTTGCATGTATCCAGAATTCATCTTTTTGGATGATGGATCTTTTTATGTACTGTTTCTCATTGATAGAGTCCATCCTGATTGCTACATTATTGCCTGTTTGTTTGCATCCAGCATGACAAGGCAAAGGTGGTACAGACAGTGCTGCTTGTGACTGGGATAAACACAATGCTCCAAACTCTGTTTGGAACTCGTCTGCCCACCGTCATCGGTGGGTCTTATGCATTCCTAATCCCAGTCATATCAATAATCAGTGACCCTCACTGATACAGATTGCTGATGGCCATACAGTAAGTGTGCAATGATCATTGTTCTTTTAACTAGTTAGTATATTAAGTCATCTCAGTGCCACAACTCACATGTTTTCTCTTATTGCAGAGGTTCACAATGACCATGAGAGCCATACAGGGAGCCCTGATAATATCATCCTGCATTCAGATAATACTTGGCTACAGCCAATTGTGGGGGTATGCTCCAGGTACAGACTATCACATTCAATTGTTGTATCATTAGCCAAAAGCAGTGTGACATGGTTGCAACCTTCGAATTGACGATAGGAATAGTAAGATGTTTTGATATTCCTGTTGCAGGTTCTTCAGCCCACTTGGGATGGTTCCAGTTATGGCATTGGCAGGGCTTGGTCTTTTGAGAGAGGATTCCCAGTGGTAAAAGCTCAACTAATAATTTGCTCTTATCATTATCAATAATATGTGGCTTGTACTGTCAGTATATATGCTTCTTACATGGGGACTTTAGAGAAGTTCATTTAAATCATATTAACTCAGTTACTATGAAGTGTGTTATAGTAGTGTATATCAGTATTCTTCCCCAAAGCTAATTAGTTGATTTGATGTTCTTAGATTGGAACATGTGTGGAGATTGGTCTTCCGATGCTTGTCCTGTTTGTGGCACTTTCCCAATATCTGAAGCACGTACAAGTGTGCCATTTTCCGATATTGGAGAGGTTCGCAGTGCTAATCTCTATCGCACTTGTCTGGTTATATGCCCACATCCTCACTGTGAGTGGGGCATACAAACATAGTTCGCAGGTCACCCAGCTCAACTGCCGAACTGACCGTGCCAACCTCATCACAACCATGCCATGGTCTGTAGATTGATGCTTCAACCACTTCTTTATTTTCATCTCATTCTTTCACACTTATGGAATGAACTTGTTTGATCTCCTCAGGTTTGGTGTTCCATACCCACTGCAATGGGGTCCCCCGACTTTCAGCGCAGATCATTCATTTGGCATGATGGCTGCTGTGGTGGTGTCCTTGGTAGAGGTACGGGCATCTCCATGGAAACCCCTTAAAACAATTCCCCATCTGTTTTCTCTCCTCATTGTACAAAACTGCAATCTAATAGAGAACTCATCTGTGCACCCATCTCCCCCATCTCTCTCTCAAAGTTTGGGGAGATTTGAGGGGTCTCCCATCTGTGCAATCCTACATGGCAGTATGCTTTTGGGTAGAAAAAATGGCTTTCACTTTTAAATATAGGATCAAATATTTAAACAAAGTGTATGGTCCTATTTCTTGCAATTAACCCAATAACTCAAGATCCATATCATATAAACTATGTTTTAGTGTTTTAAAAAGAATGGCTTGCGAAAATTCAAGTCATTCAAACTATGACACCTAAAAATTTAAATTTGAAATGCTGTCGAATGCTATGTGACTGAATATTTACAGTCAAGCTATTGCGATGCCAAAGGAGACCTGAACTATAGTATAGTGTTGTTGTAGAATGTAAGAGAAAAGAAAAGATGGGGCATGACAAAAACTGGTGGATACCATCCCCCAGCCCTCAAATGCCAGATAACAGATGGGGCAAATGGTTCCAGGCGCCATAACATCCCATTACTAGAAGCATACTAGATAATACAGTTACTTGACATCGTGCTGAACTGATATGTCTGACTATTTTGAGCATTGCAGTCTACCGGAGCATTTAAGGCTGCTGCCCGGTTGGCAAGTGCAACGCCCCCACCACCATTTGTCCTGAGCAGGGGAATTGGATGGCAGGTCAGTTCTTGTCATACACTAAGAAACATTGAGATACTACTATCTTATTGGTGACTCCTCTATGAGAAGATTAAAATTTATTTTTTCTGTCTTCTGACATGTGAAAAATCAGGGAATCGGGCTGCTATTAGATGGGCTATTTGGTACTGCCAGCGGCTCTACTGTCTCTGTGTAAGTGTGTCCTCTTATTTTGTCACAACGAGTTTGCATCCAGATCCATGTCCCGTGCCATGCCATTCCTGACATCGTGGATATTACTTTGCCTAACAGGGAGAACGTTGGTCTCCTAGGATCAACCAGGATTGGTAGCAGAAGAGTCATTCAGATCTCCGCTGGGTTCATGATCTTCTTCTCCATCCTGGGTGAATTATTATTGCCAGTACAGTCAATAAAATGACACTAAACCAATCTTTCTCTGGTTCTGAACTCATTTTATGGCTTCAGGGAAATTTGGAGCACTGTTTGCCTCAATTCCATTCACACTGTTTGCTGCTATATACTGTGTATTGTTTGGCTATGTCGGTACGTAATATTCCAATGCCAAAAGAAAATATCTCTGTTATCCATTGTTCTCTCCATGCTGTGATTAGGTTTGCTTATTTCACCAGACATAGCTCTCTAAGCACTGTCTTTTTTTTAGGTGTTTTCAGGTGCTGTGGGGCTCTCCTTTATGCAGTTCATCAACATGAACTCGATGCGCAGCCTCTTCATTATCGGCATGTCACTGTTCCTTGGCATCTCCATCCCGGAGTACTTCTTCCGGTTTACAATGGCCAATCAGCATGGACCGTCACACACCAGAGCTGGATGGGTATGTAGCCCTCCTCCTGCTCTCCTAAACTTGCTGCTTGTTAGCTGAAAAACTTGCTTGAGTTCTGAGCTCAACCTAACAATTCTTGTGCAATATGCAGTTCAATGACCTTATCAACACCATCTTCTCCTCACCCCGACCGTTGGGTTCATCATTTCAGTGGTCCTAGACAACACGCTGGACGTGAGGAACAGGGCGAAGGACCGTGGGATGCCTTGGTGGGCTAGGTTCAGGACATTTCGCGGGGACAGCCGGAATGAGGAGTTCTACAATCTGCCGTTCAACCTCAACCGGTTCTTCCCACCGTCATAAGATGAGCTGGATGACTGATTGAGCAGTAGGCTTTTAGTGTAATTGAAGCCAACCGTAGAGTGAGTGTAGCCACCAAATATCATTGTAATTGTGGTTTGGTTTCCAAGAGATTAGATCGAGGAGATTTAGGACTAGGGTAGAACTATAGCAAAGAAACGCTGGGCACTTACCACCTTGAAAGCAAGGATTTGCTGGCTGTGTTTGGGAGGCTCCTGCCTTACTGGAGTGGTAGTACATGCTTCAGTTTGTTGTTGGAGATGACTGATGAGCAATGAGAATCAATTACTTCGAGGTCACTTTCTTACTCGTGTTGATTTATCAATTCGGTTATTAGAACATTTAAAAACATTTTATAACTCCTAAATAGAAAGTACATGAAGAACCCTCGACCAAACATGTTTGGCCGTTGAAGTTATTCAAATGTCCTACTGACAAAGATGAAGAAACCCTGCACAAAAACAAACAAAAAGTGGAAGATATTCAAATGTCCTGAAAAAGATGAAGAAACCCTGCGCAAAAAGGGGGCTGGGGAGAATGGAGTGAAGAAATCCTGCACAAGAAGAAACAAAACAATTGGAAAAAATGATGAAGAAACCCTGCACAAAAAGAATCAAAAAATGGAAAAAAAAAATATCCGACCTGCCGGATTCGAACCAGCGACCTAAGGATTTCTCTGCAACAACTACAGTCCTCCGCTCTACCAACTGAGCTAAGGTCGGTTTTGCAACTCATTCAGGAAGGTTTTAATTCTATTTTGATAACCCAAAGAGGCTGTACGCAGCATTCTTTGTTTGTCCTGCAAAACGCTTCTCTGCAACTGCAATTACTTGACTGCTGAACCTTTTCCGAAACACAGTGTAGGAGCACACCCTTTACACTGGCAAAGTCATTATAGGTACAACTTTTGCCTCTGCAAGGGAAATGATCAAGCGTGAAAAAGCTCCGAGGGGCCCCAAAGCACAAACTAACCTATCACAATTCACAACGAGTAGGGAAAAAAAACATCCAACCTTCACATCTGTCACACAGGCTCACAGCTCATAAAAGATCAGCCAAATTTTGTTAGACCACCTACAGTGTATCCAATGCTAAAACATTTCTACGTAGATGTCATCTCATCTCGATGCCAAAAAACCACACGTAACCACAGTGTGGGCGTGGAGGTTTGGAGTGCACGGGACCCAAGTGATTAGAACTATCTGGTTTAAAAATCAATGGCTGGTTTAAAATTTCACTCTTTTATTTGGTCCTGGAGTGAAGACTATTTAGGTCATGTGTATTTTGTTTGTGGGTACTTTTAGGAAAGTCAGGATTATTCAGATCAGATCCACCTAAAATGAATACGGATAGGACTATTTACCACATTTTATTATCGGATACTAATGCAAAATGGATGTCTCAATTTCATATTCACTTTTAGATATCTACTGGATTTTGACGACAACATATGTCTATGTCACAGCAGCCTTGGGGAGGGGCGGCATGCGGTGGCGGCGGTGCTAGGGCATGCGAGGGGGCGGCGGCGCGCTTGGGGAGGGGCAGTGCGTGGAGAGAGAGAGCTTGAGTTGTTGGGTGTTACCCCTTTATTTTTTTCTGATTAGATTCAACCGATTACATGTCACTTGTATTTATAGTCCGAGGGAGACTTGCACGTAAAGTAAATCTAATTTATTTCCTATTCTTTATTCTATTTAATTCTCTAAATATCTTTTGCTTGATGGCTAAGTTGACGACGACGACGGGCGGCGGCCGGCCCTAGGGTCGCTTCGCCAAGCGCGGCCTCCTTGGCCCATCTGATGGGCATCTTCTCCCCTTTTCGGGGCAAATGTCCTCACGCCGTGGTGTTGCACGCCTGTTGGCTTGATGGGGTAGTCGAGCAAAGATCTCCCAAACATTGTTGCAAACCACTTGTATGGAGTGAATGAGCAGGGCGTTGCACGAGGTTGCTAACCTTTTTCGATGTTAGTCGATGGGTGGAAGTCCATTGCTCTCCTGGCCCATGAGAACGCCGTAGATGCTGGGCAAGGTGGTGATCGTTGTCGCCAAAGAAGAAGACCATCATTGATGGTGAGAAGCTATGTGGTATCTCTTCCATTAGCAAGGTGCTTGTCGTGGAGCCTGGCACAGATGGCGAGGTCGTCGGGAGGTGAACTCCAATCACCTTGAGATGCGCCCAAGGTGGTTCTCCTGTCTGGAGCTTGATGGTTCCGGCGATGCCATATAGCTTGTGGTCGGTCGGTGTAGCGGGTTGAGGTAGGATGAGAGCCTCCGAGGTAGCGGCGAGGTAGACACGGTAGGGGATCGCCAGGTGGCATGTACCTCATCTCGTTGTTGGTGGAGCTCGCAAGTCTAAGCTCATTGAGAGGAAACAAGGGGCGCGAGTCAGGGGGCGAGGTGGATCCACTACTACCTATTCGATTTTTTCGTGGCGGTCATTTTTTTATTTTCCGTGGCGGTTTTCAAAACTGCCACCAATGGAAGGTCACCGAAAAGGATTGATTAACCGTGGCCACGGTAAATAAAAAATTTAAAAAGAAAAAAGCCCGACAAAACCCTAATAGGCCCGGGGCCCGATCCGGCCCGCTTTGGATTGTGTCCGCTCGATCCGCGCCGCGGAGCCGCCGGGTGAGGGGCGCGCGGCCTTGGTCGCTGGGATCCCGCCTTGACCGCCGGGTGAGGCGCATGCGGCCTTGGCCGCCGGATCTCCGCCTTTGGCGGCCGGGATCTTGCCTTGACCGCCGGTGAGCCGCGCCCCGGCAAAATGGGCCACCGCGAACGGCGCCGCCTTTGCCTCGCGCCCGTCGCCGCCGCCCCTCCGCGAACGGCACCGCCTCGCCGCGACCCGCCGCCGGCCTCCCGCGCCCCGCCGCCGGGCCTCCGTGCCCTCGCGGCCGCCGCCTTGTCTCACTAGATATTGGGGCCGCCGTCCGGGAGGGAGGGGTGGGGGGCGGCGCCAGATCTCCGTGGCGCCACCAGAGGGAGGGGTGGGGCGCCGGGTGCGAAGTGGGTGAGGGCCGACGGGGAGATAGGGGAGGGAGGCTTGGTGAAACGAGAGAAGTGAGGGAAGGAGTGGGTCGCTTAGGGTTTGGTCGCGAAATATATACCGACCTCGATATTGGGCCCGAGATGGACTTTGCCGCTCGGTGTTCCGTGTTTCGGGTTTTATTTACCGTGGCGGTTTTTTTTATAAAAACCACCACGGTTAATCGATTTATCGCGACGGTTATTATAACCGCCACGTTAATTAAAAATAACCGCCATGGAAAATCATTACATTAATCGTGACGGTTTTCCAAATAACCGCCACGGAAAATCATTTCCAAATGCCGTGGTAAAATCGCTTGTGTAGTAGTGATCGCTTCGTCCGTCCGTGGGGTCACCTCCCCACCGTAGTGCCTCCCCTAGTGTAGTGTGGAGTCGGGCTTAACTCAAGTCGTGGATGTAGTTGTACGTGGCGTTTTCTTGTCGAGGCGATGCCAGTCGCCGTGGGGTCGATGTTGATGGGCAGCTCGAAGTTGACCTCTTGATTAGCAAAGTTACTCTTTTATAATACTAGGTATGTTATCAGTTTATGTTGTGTTATTTATTTATTTATTATTTATCACTTACCCCTCTTTTGGTCTATTTGGTTTGCTAATGAAAGGATCGAGATGCCTAGGAGGGGGGTGAATTGGGCTAATCTAAAAATTTAACTCAAATAAACAACCTACTAGCCCATATTCACCCTCTTGTGCCTAAGTGTGTTTCTAACAACTACCGCATTATAGTTTTGCACCCTAGGTTCCAAACCTACTCTAGCATGGCAATTCTAAGAGTGTAAAGACATGAAATAGAATTGCGGAATGTAAATGCGGAAAGTAAAGAGAGGAAGGAACACGACGATTTTTTCCCGAGGTATCGAGGTGTCGCCACACCCCCTAATCCTCGTTGGAGCACTCTCTCGAGAGTATCGCCCCCTTAGTCCTCGCCCGAACTAAGTGCTCTCTACGGGTTGATTCTTCGACACTCCGCCGCGGTGAATCACCCGTAACCGCCACAAGCTTGCTTGAGCCACCCACAAGCACCACCGGGTGATCTTCAAGCCATGATCCGCCACCAAGCCGCCTAGGTGATGGCGATCACCAAGAGAAACAAGCACGAACTCTCACTTGACCTCAACAAGCCTAGGAAAAGAGTGGATGCACACTTGAATCTCTCAAACACTCTAAGGATGATCCTTAATCTTGCATGGATGACCACCTTAGGGCTCTTGCTCTTCCTTGCACTCTCAACGGTGTTTCTCAGCTGAACAAATGGGCACGAGAGAGGGCAAAGTCGAGGGGACAAAGTATATATAGCCCCCATCAAGCAACTCCATGAAATCAGCTTCTCTGCGACAAAAATAGCCCCCGACCGACGCACCGTGAGTCCGGTCGAGGGTCCGGGCCAAGGGCCCGGTCGTTTACACGGCCGACACGCCTCGACCGAAGGCCCGGCCGCTTCCGTCCACACCGAAGCGTCCGGCACTCCCCGGTTGACCTCGCCAAACATGCTCGCCAGACGCCACGCACCGGAAGGCCCGGCCAAGGACCGAAGGCCCGTCCGCTAAGGTCCCGGCCGGTGCGTCCGGTCGGCCTTTGAGGTCCTTTTCAGCTCCGTCTTCGCGACTCGAATTGCTTCAACTCCAACATGTCTTAGGCATAAATTGAGCTACCTAGTGCTAAAGAAACTCAAGTGTGCACCACAACTCGTCTCTAGACTCGCCTAGGTCAAGCTACTCATTCGTACCCCCCTTAATAGTACGGCCGAAAATAAAAACAAAGTCCTAACAACTAATCTGATGTCACCCAACTCCGTCGACAATCAGAACTAGCCGTCCTTAACCTTGTCGTCCATCCTCGAAAACCGAACGAATTCCATCGCCGGGGGCGAACAAACTCATCGCCTCGAGATCACCATTATCATGACCTAACTCACACTTTGCTTTACGCAAAACACACGCTAGTCATGATAATTACATTGTCATCAATCATCGAAACCCAATCTAGGGGCCTAGATGCTTCAATCTCCCCTTTTTGGTGATTGATGACAACCTCTAGAGTATGGAGATTAAGAGTGAGGTTTTAAGCGCACTTGTTCACATGAGCCTCTGTCAATAAGATCAAAGGGGTTAGGGTGGCTCATGCGATACAAGATCATATATGTACTCATAGAATCTGCATGAAGAGTGAGTACGACAAGGATAGCTCATATGGTTCAAAATATCACAAGTAATAATCAGAGTAAACCATAAGTGCGGAAGCATAAACCATATGAGCAAAAGCATGACATGATATATAATGATACCAAAGTAGAGAGCACGCATGTCATAGAATGTATCACAATGCATCACAAGTATATACAATGCGAGGCATGAAAGTAAACATGATGCATGCAAGTGATCACACCAAAAGAACCAACTCCCTCTCACAAGCTCCCCCTAAGTCTACATACTCTACTCTCTCCCCCTTTGTCATCAAGGACCAAAAGGCTAAGGGTCGGTAGGAGGTGTAGAGGCAGACGAGCTGGTCACTGGAGCACGAGTCACCACAACGAACTGAGAGGCATCATCCGACTCGACTCAACTCGAGCCGCCGACCATCGACGCCGCAAGACCCTCCGACCGTGGACGGTGGAAGAAGCGGTCGGGCTCGGCTCTGTGGTAGCCGGGAGTGGAGTGTCGTCTCTCGGGTAGAAACAACTGCTCGTCCCTCAAGTGGCTGTGCCTCGAGTAGCGTGGTCAACTGCCCGAGTCTCGGAAGTAAGAGTCACGGAAGGCCGACCCTTCGGGCTCTGGAACCGGCACACTTCCGACTGCGGGCGCCGACCGACCCACCGCGGGTAGTGACAACAATAGACTCGGCCGCCGAAGCCGCCTGAGTGACCGGGGTGAGAATCCAAGAGCCGCCGCCACACCCGCCGGTGAGTGGTGCACTAGGCGTAGGGCCGAGAGAACAAATCGGGCGCACGTGGCACCAGAAGCGAGGATCCGCACACACCAAGTTGGTAGTCCGTCTCGCCGTGAGGTGTGAAGTTGGTGATGTACGGACCCTGGCCAGACCGAAAGCCGCATAGCCCGGATATAGCCGGGCGCAGGTGGAGTCTCCGCCGAGGCCGAAAAGCCGACCACTCGAACCGGCCGGGTGAAAGGAAACCGCAACCCCGGAACCGAGGTCCCGAGCCTCGATATGCCGGAAACCGAGAAGCGTGGGCACCGCTGAAGTGGTAGTGGCCGAGGCATCTCAACCTCAATCCCGCAGAGTGAATAACCGCAGCCATGAGAGCGCCCGCCGCCGCCAAACCGAACCGCCGGCGGTACAGAACCGCCGCCGGCCGGGTAAGCAAGTAGGGAACGCCGAAGCTTGTCCCGCCTCGCCTCATCTCCGTGTTGATAGCCTCGGCCGTTTCTGGTCACGAACCTTCGCCGCTGCCGACACCCAAGATCTCGGCAATGAGAGCAAGCAAAGCCGGGTCCGACGGTGGAGGAGCGAACTAGAACCTCCGCCTCGTGGGTCGTGAACGAGGAGGTGGCCTCAAAGGTACGTAGTCGCCGCCGAGCTATCGGAAGCATCGTGTCGATCTCTAGCCGTGGGCTCCCTGCGCCTCGGACTCAAACCGTGCCTCCTCAAGAGCTACCATCCGGGGCATCTGTGGCATCCCGAGCTACCTCCCCGACTCGCGGATCGCCCCCGAACGTGTAGCAACCGGGTAGCCGCCGGCGCCTTATCGGGTCTTGAGGAGCCGACGAAGGTCGAGGCTGGAAAGCGTGTAGTCGATCAGGTCCACTCCTCGCACAACGCCGCCCTCCATGTGAGGCACGGCCTTCCAAATCGGGAAGGAGATCCAAAGGAGCAAACGGAAGCCGCCGACACCCTTGATCCCCTCGCGCAATAGTGTCCTCCATCTCCGACAAAGATCAAATTCCAAATATCAAACTCTATCTCGTCCATGAGGTGGAAGAGAATCCACTGCTGCAAGCGTGTAATCGCCTCCTTGAAGCCAATCCCGGGCGTAAATCGTCCGCCCGACTATAGCATCCACAACTCGGCAAGTGGAGTGAGGTCGGTAGGAAGACGACCGGAGCCCTCGCCGAAGGGTGCCTTGTAGCAACCGCGAACCCGTCACCAGAGGCACTCGCCGCCTGTGGTCGCCGCGGCGGCCTGGCGCTATAGCACAGCCCGTGGAGCCGAAGTCCGAGAGGAGGGCAACCCTAGAAGCCGACGAGCCCGAACACTCCGCAACTCGCACCTCTCGCCCTTGAAAGCAAACACTAAGAACTCATGCTCGGGGTCAATCCACGTGGTGGCGTAGAACTCCTCGCACCCACGTAGTCACGTAGCTGCCCTCTCTCGCCAAGTAAGTCCGCCAATCCCGGAGATAGCCGAGGCGGGTCGAATCTGCCACCAACTCGCGGCTTACCATGTCGCCAACCCTACTGCACTCGTGGAGGACGGATAGCAACCGCACTCTCCTCATATGCCCGCGAGAAGTCCGCGTGAAGAGCCGCCCAATACCCTTCAGGAGCGTCTGCCGCCGCCGAAGTGGAAACCACTGCATTACTGCACAAAGCGGTACCGGGCGGGCGGTAGACGCCGACACCGCCTCAAGTCAAGGGAGCTCACTGCCGCTTCGCACTGCGGCAGCCTTTTATTCTTGGGCCGTGGTCGGTGCCGAGCCGGGAGGGATGTGTCGCCCGTAAAGAGAATAGTGCGAGTCCGGGAGGAACAACGAAGTCCGGCCTGTCTTTCGAGCCGGTGACTGTCGGGCCGACTAGATCGCCGCTGAGCGGACTACCGCCGAGGAGGTGGCGGAGGCTGCCTCGAGGGGGGTGGCACCGGCTGCCTCGGAGGGTGGCACCGGGCTGCCTCTCGCCGCCGCTGAGACCGGGTCTCCCCCGAGACGAAGTCCGCCTGGTGGACCACCCAACTCGGCGATCTCGCTGCCCTAGCCACCGAGAGAACCTCCTCAGGTGTCATCTCATCACCTCTCTTGCGCTTCGGCTTCTTCTCGTCGGCTGCGACTCCGCAACCTTCTTGCCCTTGTCACCACCAGGAGGAGGCGGGGGTGGAGGTGGACCGGTGTTCTTCGTGCGCGCCATAATCGAAGGATCAACTGCCGCTGAAAGAACAACTGCTAAGAACCACTGTCGCTGCCAACTACTGACAAGTGAAAGATTCCCCCTGACTCACTGGCAACTGAGAAGATCGACTGCAAGGCAAACAGAGAAGACAAACTGCCGGCTCTCACTGCCCATCGTTACTCAAGAGGCTTGGCCTCTCGTGCCATACTGCGGGCTTGTCCCCGAAGTTTTTCTCGCTGCCAACCGCCTCTCAAGAAGCAAGTAACCGAGCCTCCGGCACACACATGAGAGAATAGGGAGATTTATAACAGGAAGTACATAGCTAGCAGGAAAGAGTGTCCTAGGGAAGCAAGCATATTTTGTAAGAATAGAAGGATAGCATGGTGATACCTAGCCTTGGTTGATCCCTGTGAAAGAGATAAGGCAAATGACAATGTGGGGATCCTCGAGGTACAGGATGGGTCACTGCATTGCAATGTGGCGACAAGACAGTCAACACACAGGGGCTGTTTGGAGCATTTCATCGAATAAGTGAAGTGAGAGAAGCAATGCTCACCAAAGAGGAAGCAAACCGGCCGGCCGGGAAGAAGAGCAACACCCCAGGCACACCGTAATTGGCACCGCACGGCAAAAAGGGCGTGAATCAAATTAGAACAGGGACTGCTGGTCATATGGGCAATCCACCGAGCCGCTTGGCGGGCGGGCGCAACAAAGGTGGAAACTCACCATGAGAACGAGTCGGCCAGCGGGGACGAAGAGAGAGGTCGAGGGGCGATGACAGGCGCGTCCCTCGGCGGTGGCCGACTCCCCCGCGTAGAACCACGGTGGTGGCGCGAATGGTGGTGACGCGGCGGCGCGCCTAAGGTGAGCGCGGGATGATGGCTCAAGAGGAATGGCGGCCGCTGGGCGGCGGGCGAGCCGGCGGAGCGTGGGCGCGCCGCTGGAGTGGGCGGTGGCCGACGGCGAGCAGCGGGACGCGGCGGCGCTGGGCGGGCGGGTGGGTTGCGGCGCGTCGGGGGTCGTGGGCGCGGGCCGGGTGGCTTCGGTGGAAGAAAGAAGGAAGGGCCCGCCGACAGAGATAGAAAAAGGAAATGGACCCCACATGTCATACGGAATAAACGATCCACGCCGTCGAAAATTTTGACCGACACGCCTCCACCGACCGGATGCACCGGTGAATGCTTCCGGTCAAAATTACGAGAGCTCAGAATCGCCCCTCGACCGACGCTGGTGACGCAGAAGGCCGCCGAGTCCGGTCATGAGTCCGGCCCAACCTTCCGGCCGCCGTTTTCGTGTTTCGATTTCCTCCTTCACGGCAACTTCTCCCAACCAAATTCCAATGCAAATAAGAACCAAATAACCACCGCTTGAATAGGTCATGGGAGTCCTCTCTCAAACCCTCGATTTTGAAAATAATTGGCCATAGGCATAGCTTTAAATTTCGAAAATAGGCAATAAAACCGATCGAGGAGTATCGTATGGCCAAGCAATGGAGTTTATGAACCTTTAGGAGCGTCAAATGCTCTCTCCATCCTTGGGCTTAACACAAATGGATACTCAAGCTTAAACCAAAGAAGAATGACAAACCAACACACATGCATATGAAATGCAATTACGAGAATTTAAATACAGAATTTGAATCTAGTTGGCTTGTCAAGTTTGAACCAAGGTTAAGCTTCTTCACACGCTTTTCGGCGGTTATCTTAACCATGTTAGACAAGCCCTATATGCATTGCAAGAATTTAAACATGGCATATTATACAATGAATGCAAGGGACAACACAAGCTCATTTTCTAGAGAAGTTGGAAAAGTCAAGGATATTGAGCTCGCCTCTTAACTCACAAAACCTTGCCTCATCCAAAGGCTTAGTGAAGATATCCGCCAAATTGTCTTCGGTCCTCACTCCTTGAAGAGATATATCTTTCTTGGACACATGGTCACGAATGAAGTGATGCGGAATATCAATATGCTTGGTGCGAGAATGTTGAACCGGATTGCTTGCAATCTTGATGGCACTCTCATTATCACATAGCAATGGGACCTTCTCGAGCTTGACACCATAATCAAGGAGAGTTTGCTTCATGTAGAGAATTTGAGCACAACAAGCTCCCACGGCAATATACTCCGCCTCGGCGGTTGACAAGGTCACACTATTTTGCTTCTTAGAACACCAAGAGACAATGGACCTTCCAAGCAAATGGCACCCTCCGGTTGTGCTTCTTCTATCAATTTTGCAACCGGCATAATCCGAGTCGGAATAGCCAACAAGTTGGAATCTTGTACCTTTGGGATACCATATGCCAATGCTTGGTGTTTGCTTGAGGTACCTAAGAATTCTCTTCACCGCGGTGAGATGGGATTCCATAGGGTTAGCTTGAAAACGAGCACATAAGCAAACACTAAACATGATGTCGGGCCTAGATGCGGTGAGATAGAGCAAGCTACCAATCATAGATCGATAGTGAGTCTTATCTACCGGTGTACCTCCCACATCCGGGTCAAGTTGTCCATTGGTTGGCATGGGTGTCTTGATGGGCTTACAATCTTCCATATCAAACCTCTTGAGAAGGTCTTTGGTATACTTTTCTTGAGAGATGAAGGTCCCTTCTCTCAATTGCTTGACTTGAAACCCGAGGAAGAAGGTAAGCTCACCAATCATGGACATCTCAAACTCCTTCGACATCAAGGCACCAAACTCCTTGCAATGTTCTTCATTTGTTGAGCCAAAAATTATGTCATCAACATAAACTTGACAAATGAAGATGTTCCCTTCATGCTTCTTGGTGAATAGTGTGGTGTCCACCTTCCCAATAGTGAAGCCCTTCGCAATGAGGAAGTCCCGAAGGCACTCATACCATGCTCTTGGGGCTTGCTTGAGCCCATATAGCGCCTTGGTCAACCTATAAACATGGTTAGGATATCTAGGGTCCTCAAACCCGGGAGGTTGATCAACAAAGACTAGTTCATTTATGAAGCCATTTAAAAATGCACTTTTCACATCCATTTGATATAGTTTCATGTTATGATGTGATGCATATGAAAGGAGGATACGTATGGCTTCAAGTCTTGCCACCGGTGCAAAGGTCTCTCCAAAATCCAAACCTTCAATTTGAGAGAACCCCTTTGCCACTAGTCTTGCCTTGTTCCGCACGACAACTCCTTGATCATCTTGTTGCGGAACACCCACTTTGTGCCAATGACTCTTGCACCTTTAGGTCGCTCTACAAGTGTCCACACTTCATTGCGGGTGAAGTTGCCCAATTCTTCAAGCATGGCATTCACCCAATCCGGATCTTCTAGAGCTTCCTCTATGGTAGTAGGTTCTAAACAAGAGACAAAAGCATGATGTTCAACAAAAATTAGCAAGTTTTTGAGATCGAGTCATAACCCCTTTGTAGGACTCCCTATGATGAGATCTTGAGGATGTGCTTGGAGTAGAGGTGAATTCCTTCGATCAACCACTTGAGGAGGGTCTTGTGGAGCATCAACATCTTGAGCTTGTTCCACACTTTATTCATGAGAGACATGAGTATCATCGTGGTGGTTGTTCTCATCTTTATCACCATCTTGTGGAACATTTGATGAAGATGGCTTGTCAATTTCTTGAACATCATCATCATCATCTTTAGGTTTGATGTCTCCAACCGGCATGTTCTTCATGGCCTCCCTCAATGGTTCATCACCTACATCATCAAGATTCTCAAGTGCTCCTTGGGAGCCGTTAGATTCATCAAACTCCACATCATATGTTTCCTCTACCATGCCGGTGGCATGATTGAATACTGATATGCTTTGGACTTCGATGAGTAACCAACAAGAAAACCAATATCACAACATCTTTAAAACTTCCCTAGATGTTGGCGCTTCTTGAAGATGTAGCATTTGCAACCAAACACCCTAAAGAAGGAGACGTCCGGCTTCTTCCCATTGAGCAACTCATAAGGTGTCTTCTTAAGAAACTTTTTGGAGATAGAGGCGGTTGGATGCATAGCATGCGGTGTTGATTGCCTCGCCCAAAAACTTCTCATCGGTGCCATACTCATCAAGCATTATTCTTGCCAAAGTGATTAGTGTCCTGTTTCTCTCTCCCACTACACCATTTTGTTGAGGAGTGTAGGTTGAAGAGAACTCATGCTTGATCCCAACTTCATCACAATATAGCTCAATGTTTGTGTTGTCAAACTCTTTGCCATTGTCACTTCTTATCTTCTTGATCTTCACATCAAATTCATTTTGAGCTCTTTTTAGCAAACTTCTTGAAGCAAGCGGCCACTTCGGATTTGTCATGAAGGAAGAAGGTTCAAGTATATCTTGAGTAGTCATCAACAATTACTAGACAATATAGGTTGCCCCCAAGCTCTTGTATATTGTTGGCCCAAAGAGATCCATGTGAAGTAACTCTAGCACTCTATGTGTTGACATGAAAGCTTTGGTTGGATGGGTGTTGGCAACTTGCTTGCCGGCTTGACATGCACTACAAAGCTTGTCCTTTTCAAACTCGACATTCTTCAATCCTCTCACTAGATCATTCTTCATTAGCTTCTTGAGAGACCCCATACCAACATGTGCTAGTCTTCTATGCCATAGCCAACCAAGTGATGTAGCCTTAGCAAATAGGCAAGTTTGCAAGTTGGCTTCTTCGAAGTGAAATCCACAACATAGAGGTTGTTGTACCTAAAGCCTCTAAATATCTCTTGCTTGTCACTCTTCTTTATCACAACAACTTCATGTTCATCAAATAGGCATTGAAAGCCAAGATCACATAGTTGACCAACCAACAACAAGTTGAAGCTCAATGAAGCAACATATAGGACATTTGATAGTGAGTGATCATTTGATATTGTAACCTTTCCCAAACCTCTCACTTTGCTCTTTGAATTGTCATCAAATGTAATCTTGTTGTGGTCTTTGTCCCCTTCTTCTAGTGAGGTGAACATACGAGGATCACCGGTCATGTGTTGTGTGCAACCACTATCAATAACCCAATGACTTCCACCGGTCTTGTAGTTCACCTACACATAATAGATCAAGCTTGTTGCTTAGGGACCCACTCTTGGTAAGGGCCCTTGACACTCTCAACCAATGACTGAACCCAAATTTGCTTAGGCCTATTTTTGTTTGGTGGACCTAAGAACATGACCTTGGTCTTGCCACTTGTATCCTTTCTAAGCATGTAATGAGCATTGAAGGCAAAAGGTCTAGCATGCTTGGGCAAGGGTTGTGGTGGTGGTGTCACACACTCATGAGAGAAATGCCCTTCTTGACCACATTCAAAGCATCTCTTTGGCTTGGGCTTGGGCTTTGACTTGAGTTGATGTTGAGCCTTGGGTTGAGCTTGAGCTTTAGCTTTCTTCTCTTCATTTACCTTGTACCCAATACCACTCTTGTCCATCTTCATTACGGTGTTCATGAAGAGCTCACTTTGAAGGTTGTGACCCTTGGTGAACTTGCTCAAGCCGGTAGTGAGGTGAGCCTTCTCTTTCTTGAGCTTCTCATTCTCTTGTTTGATCATCTCAAATTCAAGCATTGTCTTGCGCTCTTCTTCACTCTTGGTGAACTTGCTCAATGTGGCGGTGTGTTGAACTTTCTCTTTCTTGAGCTTCTCATTTTCTTGCTTGAGCATTTCAAAATCAAGACTCAACTCATACACTTCATTACTTTTTTCAACAACACTCATCTTTAGCTTGTTGTTCTCATCTTTGATCTTGATGTACTCATCATAGTGATCAGCCACAACCACTTGCTTGCCTTTGCTACTAGCCTTTTGCTCAATGTTCTCATCAATCAAATCATCACATGATATAGCTATGTCAATCTTAACAACATGGTTAGTAGCAACATGTGGCTCATCATTTAGAAACTCATTAGCAACAAGAAGGTTGTCATGCTCAACCTTGAGATTTATATACTCTTCTTTGAGCTTTTTATATCTAATGATGAGCTCATTGTGAGTTCCCTCAAGTTTATCATGTTTTTCTTTTTGAGCTCCTTTAGGGAAGGTTTGAGCTCCTTGAGGGAGGACTTCACAAGTTTGTATTCATCTCTAAGTTCATCACTAGCCTTTTGTGCTTTGTCATGTTTAGCAAGAAGAGTTTCATTCTCAAGTTTAAGCATGTCAATCTTTTGTTTGCCTTTGAGACCATCTTAGAATACTTGCCAAGCAAGGTCGCAAGCTCATCATAGCTAGGTGCTTCATACTCAACATCCTCATCACTATCATTATCACTATCACTACTTTCATCATCACTTGGTACCTTTTGAGTCCTTTGCCATGAGGCATAGGTGTGTAGACGATGAAGATGGTGACGGTGGTGGTGAAGCCGTATGAAGACCCAATAGCAATTGCTACCACATGTTCTTGCTCATTGTCACTTTTCTTCACCGGAGGAGCCGCCACATGATGATTCAATGTCGGTGAGCCAATCACCAACAAAGTAAGCCTTTCCATCTTTCTTCTTATGGTACTCCTTCTTCTTGCCATCTTTCTTCTTATATGGCTTATCCTTCTTCTTCTCTTCATCATCACTTGATTCTTCTCTCTTGTCCCATTGCTTCTTCTTGTGCTTGTCTTTCTTGGGTCGTTCGGGACATTGATGAGCAAGGTGTCCAAGTTGATGGCAATTGTAGCACTCCATCTCGGAGAGTGGCTTTTTTTTGCTACTTGTATAGAATTGTTTTCTTGATGAATCAAACTTGACTCCCCCTGCTAAGGCCCTTGAGGATCTTGTCTTGGTAGTTCTCTTCACCATGAGTGCAAGATCATCAAGTTCCTCATCACTTGGGTTTTGAGAGGAAGTCACTTAACGCTTTGCCTTTGCCTTTCTTGCCAATGCTAGCCTTGAAAGCAAGGTCTTTCTTCTTGGTCGATGAAGATTCATCCTTGGGATTGATGTGCATGTACATCTCATGGGCATTGATCTTTCCCAAGATTTTTGTCGGTGTAGACTCGAAAGATCACCTTGATGAAGAACGGTGACAATGTGCCCATACTTCTCAATGGGGAGGACACACAACATCCTTCTCACAACATCCGCGGGCGTGATTTGTGTGAGTCCAAGTCCATTGATTTCCTACAATGACATTCAAGCGACCATACATGTCATTAGCATTTTCATTAGGAAGCATTGCAAAGGAATTAAGCTTATTCATGACAAGATTATAGCGTTCCTCACGCCACTCTTGGTTCCCTCATGGAGCGCACAAATTTCTTCCCAAAGATCATGGGCATTTTTGTGGTTCCGACACGGTTGAACACGCCCTGCAAATGCCTCTAAAGATTGTGTTTCTAGCTTTGGCATTCCAAGTGACTTGTTCCTTTTCTACGCCGGTGAGGGCTTTTTCATCCTTAGGTTTCTCGTAACCTTCGGTGGCGGCTTTGAGCACACCGATTCTCGACCTCAAGGTAGGCCTCCATGCGAATTTTCCAATAAGGAAAGTCATCGCCTTCGAACATGGGTGGTGGGCCATTCCCGTTGGACATCTTTTCTCTAGGCGGTTAAGACTAATTATGAGCAACACGGCTCATACCACTTGAAAGGATCGAGATGCCCAAGAGGGGTGAATTGGGCTAATCTAAAAAAATTTAACTCAAATAAACAACCTACTAGCCCATATTCACCCTCTTGTGTCTAAGTGTGTTTCTAACAACTACCGCACAAAGTTTTGCACCCTAGGTTCCAAACCTACTCTAGCATGGCAATTCTAAGAGTGTAAAGACATGAAATAGAATTGCGGAATGTAAATGCGGAAAGTAAAGAGAGGAAGGAACACGCCGATTTTTTCCTCGAGGTATCGAGGTGTCGCCACACCCCCTAATCCTCGTTGGAGCACTCTCTCGAGAGTATCGCTCCCCTTAGTCCTCGCCGTAACTAAGTGCTCTCTACGGGTTGATTCTTCGACACTCCGTCGCGGTGAATCACCCAGAACCGCCACAAGCTTGCTTGAGCCACCCACAAGCACCACCGGTGATCTTCAAGCCATGATCCGCCACCAAGCCGTCTAGGTGATGGCGATCACCAAGAGAAACAAGCACGAACTCTCACTTGACCTCAACAAGCCTAGGAGAAGAGTGGATGCACACTTGAATCTCTCGAACACTCTAAGGATGATCCTTAATCTTGCATGGATGACCACCTTAGGGCTCTTGCTCTTCCTTGCACTCTCAAGGGTGTTTCTCACCAACAATTGGGCACGAGAGAGGGGGCAAAGTCGAGGGACAAAGTATATATAGCCCCCATCAAGCAACTCCACGAAATCAGCTTCTCTGCACAGAAAATAGCCTGACCGGACGCACCAGTGAGTCCGGTCGAGGGTCCGGTCAGTGCGTCCGGTCAGAAGCGACACGGCCTCTGACACGCCCTGACCGAGCGTCCGGTCAGTGCTTCCGGTCCACACCGAAGCGCCGGCCATCGCGTCCGGTTGGACCTCGCCAAACATGCTCTCGCCAGACGCACCCACCGGAGCGCCCGGCCAGACCGAAAGGCCCGTCGCGCCGTCCGGGCCGGCCTTTGAGGTCCTTTTCAGCTCCGCGTCTTAGCGACTCGCGTGAATTGCTTCAACTCCAACATGTCTCGTGCATAAATTGAGCTACCTAATGCTAAAGAAACTCAAGTGTGCACCACAACTCGTCTCTAGACTCGCCTAGGTCAAGCTACTACATTCGTACCCCTTAATAGTACGGCCGAAAATAAAAACAAAGTCATAACAACTAATCTGATGTCACCCAACTCCGTCGACAATCGAACTAGCCGCCCTTAACCTTGTTGTCCATCCTCTAAAAAACCGAACGCGAATTCCATCGCCGGGGCGTAACAAACTCATCGCCCGAGATCACCATTATCATGACCTAACTCACACTCAAGTTTCTGCAAAACACACGTTAGTCATGATAATTACATTGTCATCAATCATCGAAACCCAATCTAGGGGGCCTAGATGCTTCAAAGTTAGCGTGATACATGATTGTGAGTTATTAGAATTCTTTACCATTAGCTTTCCTGTGGATACGATACCCTAGAATACTCCCCTAGGGAAAAGCTACATTGATGTTCTCAGGCGCTTGCGTAATCTTCTTATTCTTATAGCACTTAATGCACGTCAACACTCAACATACCCCATGAGATCAACATTATAGGCATAAATGTGAGCAATATCTAGATACATCCAATGCATGCTAGTAGATCATTTCACCATTCAAGTTTAAATGTCTAGCATACACCAAGCAATCATGTATATCAAATTTAAAGATTGCTATGCAACATTTCATCATGATCATGCATATACAAATGCACAAATAGTCTATACGCTTGCCCCCCCCCTATTTGTGTGATCCCTTGTCAACATGTTTGTGACTTATTTCTCCCCTTTGTCAACAATCACCAAAAAGGTGTAAATGAGAGAAATTAAGTCAATCAAAGGATCAAAAGTGGTCCAATCTAGAACACTTGCCTTAATATGTATTTAGGTTTAAACCAAGGACAAGCTTCGTCACACCTCAAATGAATAAGGGTTAAAATACACATCATGAGCTCATCTTCTAGATTCAACACTAGGATTGCGAGCCCACAAACATGTCATATGCCACCACTAGATCATATAAACATAGAAAGCTATAGTGGTGCCACACATACATTGAAAATTTTGATTTTCCATGAATGAGTATATAAAGATGAACTATGGCTAGATGCACTAAACAAGTTCTTAGCATAGTATGAGTGTCATGTCAAACGACTTTTACCTTGCTTTTGTCGAAGGAGAGGCATGTCATATATGTGTGGGGTGCATCAACTCAAGTTGAAGAAGTCAATAATGTCCAATTCTCCCTTTACCATGCAAACCTTTTTCTCATCAAGTGGCTTGATGAATATGTCGGCTAGTTGATCATCGTTGTCAATTCCCATGATGCAAAAATCACCCATTTGTTGATGATCTTTAATGAAGTGATGTCTAATGTCAATGTGTTTTGTTCTTGGATGTTGAACCAGATTTTGTGTCATCTTGATTGCACTTTCATTGTCACAAAACAATGATACTTTGTCAAATTTGAATCCAAATTCCCTCAAAGTAGACCTCATCTAAAAGCAATTGGGTGCAACAACTCCCCGCACTAATGTATTCGGCTTCGGCGGTAGAGAGAGCAACACTATTTTGCTTCTTTGAAGACCAAGAAACAAGTGATCTTCTAAGGAATTGACATGTGCCACATGTGCTCATTCTATTGATTTTGCATCCTCCATAGTCGGAATCCAAATATCCAATAAGCTCAAATTTGGATCCCTTTGGATACCAAAGTCCAACATTTTGTGTGCCTTTCATATACCTCAAAATTCTCTTAGTTGCCTTGAGGTAACTCTCTCTAGAGAGGATTGATATCTTACACACATGCCCACACTAAAAGCTATATCCAGTCTAGAAGCGGTGGTATAGAGTAAGCTTCCAATCATAGACTGATATTGCTTTTGATCAACCATATCGCCACTTTCATCTTTGTCTAGGCTTCCATTGGTTCCCATTGGTGTTGACATTGGTTTTGCATCTTCCAAGCCAAACTTCTTGATCATCATGTCCTTGATGTACTTGCCTTGACTAACAAATGTGCCATTCTTCATTTATTTTACTTGAAGTCCAAGGAAGTATGTGAGTTCTCCAAGCATTGACATTTCAAACTCTTTGGCCATCATCTTTGCAGACTCTTCACAAAATTCTTGATTGGTTGAGCCAAATATGATGTCATCAACATAGATTTGCAACACAAACAAGTCATCTCCAATCTTCTTGGTGAAAAGAGTGGTGTCAACTTTTCCCGCCTTGAACCCTTTAGAGAGGAAAAAACCTCTTAATCTCTCATACCATGCTCTAGGTGCTTGTTTCAAACCATACAAAACCTTCTTTAACTTGTACACATGGTTGGGCTTCTTTTCATCTTCAAAACTGGGAGGTTGCTCAACATAGACCAACTCATTTATGAAACCATTCAAGAATGCACTCTTCACATCCATTTGATATAAGTTGATATCATGAGCACATGCATAAGCTAGCAAGATCCTAATTGCCTCCAATCTAGCAATCGGAGCATGTGTTTCTCCAAAGTCAAGACCCTCAACTTGTGTATAACCTTGAGCCACTAGTCTTGCTTTGTTTCTAACAACAATTCTATCTTGATCTTGCTTGTTCTTGAAGACCCACTTGGTTCCAATCACATTGTAGTCTTTTGGTCTCTCCACTAGTTCCCACACTTCATTCCTCTTGAAGTTGTTCAACTCTTCATGCATAGCATTGATCCAATCTTCCTTTTCCAATGCCTTCTCAATATTTTTAGGTTCTTCTTGTGACACAAAAGCATGGTGTGCACAAAAAGAAGCTAATCTTCCTCTAGTTATCACTCCACTATTGATGTCACCAACAATTTGATCTAGTGGATGATCTCTTGCTATGTTTGAAGGTTGCATCACTTGCACTTGATTACTAGGATGAGATGGTGTACTAGCTTGTTTATCTTCATCATGAGAACCACTAGTGCTTGCTTCATTGGAACCAATTTCCACCATAGTGTTAGGCAATTGATCATCATCATCAACAACAACAACTTGTCTTGGCCTAATGTCCTCAATGTCCATGTGCCTCATAGTATTCTCCAAGTTGGTGCCACTCACATCATCATGATTTTTAACTTTATATTGTGAGCCTTGGGTTTCATCAAATTCAACATCATGAACTTCTTCAAGTTCACCACTACCCAAGTTCCAAACTCTATATGCCTTGCTTGTAGTTGAATATCTAACTAGGAATCCCTCATCAAATTTCTTGTCAAACTTCCCCAATCTTGTGCCTTTCTTGAGAATGTAGCATTTGCATCCAAAGATCTGAAAGTAACCAATGTTGAGCTTCCTTCCATTCAACAACTCAAAAGGTGTCTTCCCAAGCTTCCCATGGCAATAGAGGTGGTTGCTACAATAGCAAGCCGTGTTGATTGCTTCGGCCCAAAAGAAATGGCTAACATTGTACTCAATAAGCATTGATCTTGCCATTTCAGTCAAGGTTCTATTCTTCCTCTCAACTACACCATTGGATTGAGGAGTGTAAGTTGGTGAGAATTGATGTCCAATTCCAAGCTCATCACACAACTCATCTATTCTTGTGTTCCTGAACTCACTCCCATTATCATTTCTAATCTTCTTGATGGATGTTTCAAACTCATTTTGGCATCTCTTGACAAAAGATTTGAATAGCTCAAACACATTACTCTTGTCATGAAGAAAGAACACCCATGTGTATCTAGTGTAGTCATCCATAATGACAAAACCATACTTATTGCCACCAATACTAGTGTATGTTGTTGGCCCAAAGAAGTCCATGTGCAACAACTCAAATGCTTTGCTTGTACTCATTGTGCTCTTTGGTGGATGTGCATTGCCATGTTGCTTGTCGGCTTGACATGAGCTACAAGGTTTGTCCTTCTCAAAAGTGATATCACTCAAGCCTCTAACCAAGTCATGCTTCACTAACTTGTTCAATTATTTCATTCCAACATGACCAAGCCTTCTATGGCACAACCAACCCATACTAGCCTTTGGGAGTAAGCAATTTGTCAACTTGGCCTTCTTTGATTTAAAGTCCACTAGATAGAGATTATCATATCTAAATCCCTTGAAGATCAAGTTTGTTCCATCAACACTAACCACTTCAACTTCTTGACTAGTGAATATGCATTTGTATCTAAGATCACAAAGTTGAGACACCGACAAGAGGTTGTAATCAAGATTGTCAACTAGCAACACTTTTGATATGCTCTTGTCTTGTGTAATTGCAATGTTTCCAAGCCCCAAAACATTTCCTTTCTTATCATTGCCGAAAGTGATAGATTCATACTCATCAATGACTTTGATGTAATTGATTTGAACATATGAGAATCCCCGGTCATGTGTTGAGTGCACCCACTATCAAGTATCCAATGCTCTCCTCCGGCTTGGTAATTGACCTACAAAAAGAGATCAATTATTCTTAGGTACCCAAACTTGCTTGGGTCCTTCAAGGTTAGTCACCAAGCTCTTTGGTACCCAAATGACTTTCTTCTTTGAGCCCATCCATGGTGCACCAATGAACCTAGCATGAACACCTTTGTTTCCCTTTACAAGCATATAGAAGTTGTCAAACTTAAGGGAGGAAACATTAGCTTTCTTGTTCATGCACTATTGCTCTACATGACCAACTTGCTTGCAACTTTTGCAACAACTACCATTGTTCTTCACAAAACTAGTCTTGTGAAAAACAAAGACGGCCTTGCCTTTCTTGGGTTGTAGCCCAATCCCTCTTTATAGAGAGAAGCTCTTTGGCTACCCAAGCACATAAGCAAGCGGTCCTCACCACTATAAGCCTTAGCTAAGGTGTGATTGAGCTCTTCACTTCATTCTTCAAATTAGAATTCTCATTCAAGAGCATGGAATTGCAAGTTGCATCACTAGAAATAGATGTGCTAGAACACACATAGGAGTAGGCAAGGGGTCAACAATGATATCACAAGATATGCTAGCATCACATGTATCAACCTGAGCCATATGCATGCTCATGCTTTTCTTTTTCTTTAATTAGAGAGGAATGAGCCTTTTCAAGCTTTGTGAGAGACTTCTCAAGCTTCTTATGATCTTTCTTTAGACACTCATAAGATGCCCAAAGCTCATAAAGTTCTTTCTTGAGGGTGTTTCTCTCCTTAATTAAGCCCTTGCATTCCTTTCTACTTTCCCTATACATCTCGATAGCTCAGGTGTTAGCATTTCGCAAACAAGTTGGCAAGAACGAAGTTAGTGCTCTCGATTCTAAATGTATATGCAAGTCAATGTGAATCTAGAGGCACTTCTAATGCGGATTAGCCATTGAATTCTCCTCTTGATAGTCGACTATCTATCCAAATCATGATCACACTCTCTATAGTGTCTTGATCACCGAAAGCAAACCCTATCAAGATATACATTTGCCTTGATCTCCAGGTCCCTTCCTTTCCAACACGTAAGCTCGATGATCCATCATGTCCATCATCAACGTCCATGTCCATGATCATGTTGCTCCACATCATCCATGCCATCCTATCTCTTAAGCACACCTAGAGCAAAGGATTAGCAAACTAGGGTGTCATCAATTTCCAAAACCAAACATGAGATTTCACCCTTGGTGGGCTGGGCCCAAGGCCCACCCCCTTTCACGGCCCGCTAGGCTTGTAGAGACGACGGAAGTTGGAGGCGGGGCTCGCGGAGCCGGAGCCGGATGCGGTGAGCGAGGCGGGACGGCGACGACGCAGGTGGAGAACCGAGTGTGTCGGCTTAGCTTTAGAGTTCCGGCCGAGGTGGAGAAACCGAGGGCGCCGACGAGGTCCCCATTGCCTCCATCCTCGCCACCGGCCGAATGCGCCTACGGCCGGGCTGGTTTACGACATGGCGCCGTGGCGCTCGGCTGCAGTGAGCGAGACGGGGGGGGCGCCCCGAAGCGGGCTAGGGCCGACCCATCCTAGGGGGTAGGTGCGGGGGCGCCGAGGTCGCCCATGGTGGCGGCGGCGCGCGGGCGCACGAGAAGATGGGGAAGTGGGAAGAAGGGGCGCCGCGGTGCGGGCAATGCGGGGAGCAAAGCGCAAGCGAGGACGACGACGTGGGGAAGACGGCGAAAGAGGAAGAAGAAGCGCCGGGCGTTTGCGCCGGGCCGCCCACCTCCATGGTGGGCGGCGCATAACACGCCCGGTGCTAACCGCCCGAATACAACTCGGTTCTCAGTTGTCCTCACCACTCGGGCACCGGAACCATAGCAAAGCCAAGCAAGGCAAGTTTGGAACGGGCCTGCCTCATATCGAATGGGTCCCACTGCTCATACTCTGAGATCGATCCGGCCCAAAGCCAAACTCGATTCCCCCTCGTTTCTCATCGCGCCACCGCTTATCTCGCCGCCGCCGCCGCCGCGTCGGCAGCGGCGATGGCGTCGTCGTCGTCGCGGCCGCTGCTCCGCCGCCTCGCAGAACTGGTCGGAGGACGCGTCCGCGCTAACCACCGCATGCTCATCCGCTTCCCCGTCCACCGCCGCCACCGAGAGGGCTTCGCAGTCGCCGGCGGAGGCCCAGGCCGTGCGCATGACGGAGGGTTGCGTGCGGGTACGTACATCCCTCCTACTACCTAGTAGTAGGTAGTTCCTCTGTAATGTTCCAAATCCGTAGGCTATTCTGGTTTGTTTTCTGTTTTAGTTAGGATTGATTTGTGGTAGCAATCGGCAATTCTAGACAGGGTTTCCTCTTCCCACTAGACTCTATCCTCCTATGGAGTATATGCGTTTTTTTTGTGCTAGCTTAAATTGGTTCCGATTGGGTCAGCTAGAAATACTTATAAGGTTTATATATAGTTCTGAATGAATCCAACATAAGAAAATTGTTTTCGATCATGCTAACCTCGTACTGAATCGTATCCTAGAAACATGATTCATGTGGCGTGATGAAATGAGTTGTGGATTGCTAAATTTGAACTCTCCATTTATATGAATAATAACTTTATGATAAATTAGGAATGCTCTTTGCTTGGTGCCAAGCTGACTTATGACATGTTCTTCTTGGGAAGAAGCTGCAAAAGTGAACATTCCTTCCGTACTGTCCCTTTTATTATTTTTTATGTTGCACCCAGCAATTTAACACTTTGCAGAGATTAAAAGAATTGCATGCCAAAGAACCATCTGCTGAAGGTAAATGCTGCGCATAAGTGTTGAAGCTGGTGGATGTTCTGGGTTCCAATATTCTTTCGCTCTTGATGACAAGAAAAACCCAGATGACAGGTGAGTTGTTTATTTGATTAGTTTTCTAGATTTTTTTTTCATTTTGGAGCCTGTGAATTTATTGTGTGTTGCAGTTTGGCTCGTGGTTTTCCTTTCTCGTTTCCTCAATAATTGTATAATTTATTTACTTGTAGGGTTTTTTGAGACTGATGGTGTTAAACTGGTTGTGGATGACATCTCATATGACTTTGTAAAAGGTGCCACTGTGGATTATGAGGAGGAACTTATACGCTCTGCATTTGTGGTTAGTTTGATCTTTGGCTTTCATTTCTTTTAGTTGGAATGTTTTATCAAGGGTATCTTAGTTCATATGTTTTTCTGCATACTAGACCAAGTAGATCAAAATATGTTTAATCTTAAAGGTTCTTCCTTAGTTGGCGTGGCTTTTCCTTGCCTTGCGACAATTGGCATCCAGTCAGCCATAGTTTAATAAGGGCCTCGCCTATCTTTCTTGACATATACTAGGAGATACATGGGGTGTGATTTAGTTTTTAATAGTCAATTTGGCCATTGCTGGCCACCTGGCCCCTCACTGGCTCAACCTCCCACCAGTCATCAGTCAATTCTGCTGCTTCCTGCTCCATTTCCTATTCCCATTTTTCCTGAGGACGGACCTCCGTTTGATAACTGCAGAATTGGGATAGGAGGGTGTCCAGGGCGTTGGTGCCCAAGTTAGTTGGTCCGCGGCTACGGAGTTTGTAGCTTGGACTGGTAATGGCGCAGGGATTCTTCCCTGAGCGCTCAATGTTGAAGAGGTGAGATTAGGGAAATTGGTTTGTTATATTGCCTAATCCATACGAGGACTGAGTACATGGAATATATAGGCACTTGGCCTGCTAAATAAAAGGAAATAAACTCCATAAATCCCCTAATTCTTGCCCTCTTTAATCCTCTTAACACCTGGTTTTAAAATAGCGGGCTATAGCTCGCCGCTATAGCTGCAGAAAGACTCGCCCGCTAAGCTATTAGTATTTCCGCTATAGCACCGCTATTTACAGCTACTTGCTGCTATTTACCGCTATAGTGCCGCTATTTCATATTTCATTTGCTACTAATTTGGTATTTTGGGACGATTAAATTTTTTATGAAACATCTTGTAATGTCATATTGGTATTTGGTAATGTTATTTAGACTTGTAGAGCCTTGTAAACGTATTTGTGTTCATCAAATATCATATTTGCCTTGTTTTGGAATCAATTATTGGAGTTTTTTCATAGTTTTTCTTATAAACCGCTATATGGCATAGCTCCGCTATAGCTTTATAGCCCCTAGAAAAAAATATGCTACTATTTGCTATAGTCCGCTATTTAAAACTTGGCTTAACTCTTGCCTTCATGCTGATCTCTGGAATGCTGCTGCTGCTGGCACCATTCATGCTGATCTCTGCAATATTGCTGCTGCTGGCACCATCTAGGGGAGTAATGGTGCCCCACATGACAGAGGTAGGACAAGAAGGCTTGACAGGTGTAGTGGGGCTAATGCAACCATTTCTGGGCTAGGCCTTATCCATGAATATGTTTCCATGGCTGTTATGGGCCTCAACAGAGGCCAATGAGCCAGCCAGCCACAGAAGAGGTGCATGGGCAAGACATGTGGCAATGGATCAGATTTGTTAGGATGACTAATTAAGCTGCCAAATTACTTTATGGGTTGTTAGGGTTGTGTCAGTGGGCTCTATAGAAACACGCCCTGTATCCTAATTGAAATCATTAATTTAAGCCTTTCGAATTCATAATCTAATCCCTCCCCTAGCAGTTGACTCCACATGCTGTGTTGACCCCAAATGAACCAGAGTTCACAACAGAGGCTTACCATACTGCAACTGATACAGATACACACGTTTGTTTTTTTTTTTTGGGGCTGACTGTGTTTAAGATAGGCTGAAAGGATGAAGAGTTAGTTATTTCCTCAGTACAAAAATGGCTACATGCTGTAGCGTATGGCTTGGTTCATTGTGATAGTGGTTTTCCCAGTCCTAGGTAGCATCTGCATGAAAATAGTGTTATTGAAATAGTTTATGTGCTGAGATGTTGATGGAAGTTCTGGAACTAGACTTTAAACTACCTATTGCCAGAGCCTTATTTTTTAGCCTTGAAGTCTGTCATGTTGAAGTTCTAAAATGAATGAGATGTTTCATCTATTAGGCTTTAATGTTTGCGTCTCACTTTCCCCTGCATACATGATTCATGTACTTCTCATTGCTGTAAAAGCTGAACTTTTTGGTATGTTCACATGTTTTTTGTTTTCGGGGTAGTGGATGGATTATGGTCTATGGAGGAGTGGGTTCAGGGCATTGGGCCACTGGACAAATGGTCCTTGAACTTGTATACCGTGCTATTTTTGTTAGTTTCATTTCATGCTACACAGCTATCTTGGCTGTTGCTCAACTTGAGAACATCTTTATTCTTGAGTTCTGTTGTGATGTATACCTGCCTTTACGATATGCAGGTTTCAACAAATCCTAGTGCTGTTAGGGGGCTGCAGCTGCAAGAGTTCTTTCATGGTGAAATAGCTTCAATGGTACTTTGAAGAGATCAATAACCAGAAATAGCATTCTGTAGAGAAACATACACTTTGGATCTGAGTGTACAATTGGTATTTTTGCTAGTTCTGAAGATGTTTCTTTTGAGTTTTGTTACTGTTAGAAATATCATCACAAACTGTCTGGTTCATTTTGTGTGCCTCAACTTGTGATGGTTGTGACATGATGACAAATTTATGTACATGTAATCTTGTGCTATTAACATTTGACTTTATGTTGCTTCTTACAAAATGCTGAATAAAAAGGAAGTCTATTGTTGTATTGATATGACTGAATATTCTGAGAATGTTTTTATGTCAATCCTCAATAATTCTGTCTCTCCATGTAATAATGAAAATCCTCAATAATGCTACGTACCACTACTACCCCCATATCTCTGCATTCTGGTTTGTTTGGATGGAAACAAAGTGCTTGCTATTTTTCAGGTTCTGTTCAGTCTTTTGGTAGCGTGTGATGCCGAGGATGAAGGTTTTGGTGAACTTGCTGTTAAACCTCCCTGCATGTTGGTGGGTCTCCTCATTGTCTTCATTATGTGAGTATTTAGCTGTTTTGCCAAACTTCAAGCTTTTAGAGCGAGGAGGACAAACATGCAACTTTTTTTTCCCCTTTGTTTAGATCTTCCTTAGGCTCTTGGCTTTTTGGCCTGCGGTTTGCTCCCTGTTGTGGCTACCTCAGCCCTCCGGCTGGTTGGTTCTTTATAATCGCACTTCCTTTTGTGCACTCTTTTTTATTTTTTTAACAAATGCTACAGTAGGTGCTTCGCCTGATGTATTTCCGTTCAAAAACAAACCTGATTGGACCATCTCGTTGCTAGCAAACACCAAATATGATAAGTGTTTTTGCTCACCTATCCCAGATCTAAGATAAATCATCTATCATGATTCACGCTAGGCTTAAACTAACAATAATTCTTTAATCTTGTCGTAATTGTCTTGATATTGCATATCTTCACTTGTGTGGCAGAGAACTCCAAATACATTTATGAAGCTTTCGTTGAGTTGTAGCAACCTCAAATAGCCAATTTGAGTGGTGGGTGTTCATGAGGCTCTTTTTAGATTTTGGATGCATCCATGATATATTTGGTTCTCCAAGTTCATCACCTAGCATCCCTCACGGCTAAGTCCAAGCGAGTGGAGGAGAGGAAGAAGAGGTGCAGGCCAGGGAGGAAGCACAATTGTTGTTCTGCTACATGAGCAAGCTCGATCTGAGGTAGGGTACTAGGGTGCTGCCGCAGTTGGGTCAAAGAAAGGGAAAGAGACGAGAGCGCGGCATGTCTCACATGTCACATGTCACATGTCTTGTTTTATTCCTAATAACAATATATTCCATCCTATCCTAAATTGTAAGTCATTACAAGAATTTTGAAGAGTCAAAACATTTTGGAAATTTGACCAAAATTTAACTAAGTATCACAAATCTTTGTAATGAACTTTATGACTTTGGTCAAACTTAAAATAGCGACTTTTTAAGATTCTTAAAATGACTTACAATTTGGATGGAGGGAGTATACAATAAGCATTGTCCTATCCACTCAATTAAACAAGAAATGAGAAAATCTCATTTGAGAAATCAGAGGACCATCTCATCCCTAACTATCTTTGAACTAAACACAACCTAGGTCAAGGCTTTGGCCAAGCACCTCATCCCTCACTCCCTCGAAAGGGACAAACAACTGCACCGAACATGAATTGGTCCTCCTTCACGGCTGCATCCTGCAGGCCAGATGTGGTGGTTGTGGTCACCAACTTGTCATGGCAAAGGCCGGTGTGGTGTGCCATTGACGAATCATTTGCTGCTCCATCCGTCCAGGCGAGGCGTGCATCTATGGTCCTGGCTTTAGAGAGCAGAGCCGCCGTGAAGATGGAATTTCTTATGATTGTTGCTGCTCTTTCTCTTTACAGTGCTGTTTTTTAGGGAACGATTGAAGAGCACTCCATTGCTAGGACCTTTATTTTCCGAGTCCTTTTTCCTTTTGGGCACGCATCGAGTGGCACCACGGAGTTTACAATCATTCAGCGAGTCATGCCTATTTCGATTTGATGGGAATTGAAAGCAGAAGGAATTAAGGGGATGAACCAAACAATGATACAATCCGTGCTCAAAAAATGATACAATGCTTGTGTATTGGAGAGAAAAAAGAATAACAACAACAACAACAACAACAACATAGCCTTTAGTCCCAAGCTAGTTGGGGTAGGCTAAGAGAAAAAAGAATATATATATAAAATCAAGGTAAATATTGACCTCAAAATTTCATCGCGGAAAGCTTCGAGGACACAAAAATACAATGAATGATGCGATTTATACACTTGCAACATCACCTATCCTACAATCGCCCAAATACCCAACAATGCCAGTAGGCCCAGTACAACGTGTGCCGCCGTGGAGACGCTGTCCATGTCTGCCGCCCGTGACATCTGCCTGCCCTGACGGCGGCCAAGAAGACGACCTGTGGCTCGACGGGCCGCCGGCGTGCGCTGGAGGGCTTGCGGCAGCCCCGACAGTGAGGACGAGCTTTCCCATGGCCGCCAGGTTTTCGGGGCCATGGCGTGCACGTCGGGCGTTCCTCTGGTGACGGAGGACCCGACCTGCCACACCTGGTCCACCACCTTCATCCCCTCGTCCAGCTTCAGCGTGGCGTACAACCGGATCATCCCGCCGCTGCCCACGTCGGCGGCGAGGCCGGTGGCGGGGAACGCGATGGGCGTCGAGACGGCGCCGACCGCGTAGTAGCTGGTGATGTTGTAGGTTCTGACGGTGGGCGCGGAGGCGCCAGCAGCGACGAACGCCAGCAGCGCCTGCGTGCCCACCATGCCGTTGTTGCCAGCCGTGGGGTTGATGCCCCAGGCCACCCACCCGCCGGGCGCCGCCGGCGCGGCCACGAACGCCAGGGACAGCGACGGCCCGGAGGCCGCGTCGGCGTCGTAGTAGGTCCAGTGCAGCGCCGCGCCGAGCTCCGGGAGGTCCTGGCATCGTCACGTAGGTCTTCCCTGATGGGAAGACCTCACTGGTGCACGAGGACATGCCCACCGGCAAGGCCAGAACGAGCAGGAGCACCACGAGCTGGTGCGCCGTTGTCGAAGCCATGAACGGGTGAAGCTGATCGCCTGACTGGCTGACTACTTGAGCTCTGCTGCTGCTCTGTTTTTACCACTAGCAAGTGGAGGATTAATTCGATTGGATCCAGGTCATCAGGCGTAATAATGCTATGAGTGCCGATTCCATCTCATCACTTTGCATGGAAGATTACGACGTCCAATGAAGTTTCAAAGGCTGATTAATGTCTAGATGGATATGGTGATGGACAAACTTCCATGGAATGGAAGACTGAGTACCCGAGACGTTGACACTGGCATCAGCAAAAAGCTAGCTCGAAAGACAACGGATGTTGTTGGATTCATCATTTTGCCAACAAGACATACCCGTCCTGACAATGCGTGCAACGAGTTGCCGGAGACGTGAGTATTACGTTGAAGCCTTTTATCCTAATAACATTTTAAATTAAAAGTTGTTCTAGTTTTTTTTCTAGAGGTAAAATTGTCTAATTTTAATCAAATTTATTAAAAAATATATTAACATCTACACTATAGAAGAATCACACTACCAATATAATATATATTTTTATGTATCTAATGAATCTAGTTTACGGTTGTATATGCTTGAGTATTTTTGTATAAACATGATTAAAGATGGAGAAATTTGATTTAGGAAAAAACTAATAAATAACTTATTATAGTTGAAACTGTGGGAGTATTTTTCGTATTATATCTTGTCTGTTAATCTCCCTTTTTTAGTAATTGATGACAACCTTTAGATAAAGATTTGGAAATTAAGTTCTTTGAACTGGTCGTACTTGTCCAATAAGTTTTGATCATGACTAAGGATTGGACAATCATCACAAGCTCAGTTTTGGGTGAATTAGCTCCCCCTACATATGTGCATCAAGTTTGGTATGGAATTTTGCACATATGCATGAATTTTGCACATAGTCACGGGTTATGTCCCACCAGGTGCAGACAAAAGAAAGTTGGTTCATGAGAGCTGTTTTCACCTGTGGGACAAGCCATATCTTTTTTTCGAGTTTGCTCTGATGGATTGTTGAGAAGATGTGTTCCTATGGCTGAGGCTATTCAAATTATGGATAGATGTCATTCCTCGCCATATGGAGGACATTATGGAGCATTCCTATTACATGCCAAAATCTGCAAAATAGCCTTTTCTGTGCTTGATGTATGAAGACAAAGAATTTTGTTAGGAGATGCTACCGATGTCGAAACATGGAAATATCAATACACGAGATGCAATGCTTGTGACAGAGCCAACAAATTTATAAGAAATCAAGTATAATTCGCAATTACCGAAGCAATCGTATTCTACACTTGAGTCCATATAAACCCTAATTCCGAGAAATCTCCGAGTGATTTCAAACTCATCAATAATACAAACAAGATCGTTGAGCTCAGTAGTTCAAATCCGCATGTATCTTAAACCAAATTCAAATATATTATAATTAGAGTGCGATGTACTCATTTATTACAAAGTAGTTCAAAGTGCGAAGCGATAGTTTTTGAAAACCAAATAGTTGTTCAGCGGAAATAGAAATAAGATAGTGCCAACATAGTGTCAACCCTGCAACAACATAAGACAGGGATATGGAATGCCTTGCCTTGGCCTTTACTCCTCATCACCAGGATACAAACAAGTCTTACAGTACCCATGGTACAAATGATCACTTGCAACAATGGGAGTAAAACCCCGAAAGTACACAAATACTTAGCTAGACTTACCCGACAAAGTAAAAATAAAAGACTCCAAGGATTGTGCTAGGCTTTATCTGAGTCGGCCGACTCACATTTAATTTCAGAAATAAAGTTGATTAATGAGCCTACACATGCTACTTGAATTCTTCAAGTTAAAAGGTTGATTATTATAAATAACCATAGATCCTATATAGTCGAGATTAATCATATGCTCAAGAACGTAAATAACAAAGATAAGTAACTTGATCATAATTTTAACAAAGAAAGAACATGAATAATATAACATTCATTGTGATATTAAGCTACATTGCCGTAGAAACACCTGTGTTCTCACCGGCCCAGGAGAGATGGCGATTCGAATCGATTACTAACCACCGGGCGAATACCTCATCATAAACTAGGTCTACTTTGCAAGAGTAGTGCTAATCACCACCGTAAAATGTTTAAGAATCAAGGTCCCGCCGGGCTACGCCCTCCTTCGAGCCACCCGTGAGTTCCGACCGAAGCAACACCGATCGTCCGAAATTGCCGGCCCAATCAGTCCCAACCTACCACGCCAAGGAGGAGCGATAAAAGCGAGCAAGTGCCGCCTTTGCAACAATTTCCACTAGCCGCGGGCTCATGACCCCGCTGAGCCTACTATATGAACAGGTATGCTCAACTTCCGACCGCCTTCCGACAAAGTATAAGACCTTAATCGATTAGATGGAAGACCACAATATCCATCCAATCTCAGCATGTTTTATTAATCAAGTTTTCAAGAAGAAATTGTTAGTCACCCATGTGACTAACCGCAAACATCTCTCAAGTGACCGAATCATTGTCTCACGGCAATCACCATACTTGAGCATTTTAACCTAGACTCCTAAATAGGATAGGATAACAACTTCAGCAAGGATATCTATGCATCAACGGTTTCAACCATTTTCTAAACTTAATGCATCAAACATATAAAAGGACGCAAGTCAATTTAGTTAGAAAGCATATGAAAGGCAGAATGCACCGGGCTTGCCTTCGTGAGAAAGTAACAGCACGTGCTCGAGCACTCGTGAAGCTCGGTGCTCAGCTCTCTTCCTCTAGTGGCCTCTTCCGGCTGCACTCCGAGGTGGTGGAGAGTTCTAATCTGTTGCGTCTCTAGGATTGCATCTCCACCATCCATTAAGACGGTTTGATCCAAGGGCTACGGTTGATCCTAGGGGCTATATAAGCAGCCCCTGTGCGCCTCCCTAGGCCTCATCTCTCATTAGCTACCTCCGTGAGCAAAACCAAGGGTTTCAATTAGAAGAGGAGAGAGCCCTCTAGTTGTCTAGTTCATCTAGTTGTAATTTAGATCAGGAGAGAGGAGAGGAGAGAGTCAAGAGCCTAACTTGTCGGATCTTCATCAACATTTTAATCGAAAAACTTACTACAGCCCAATTGATCAAATTATCTTATATGTCATGCAGAACTTTACCATGCTTATAGTCGACGACAAATGCTTGTCGGCCACAAAATTTTTAGCTATTTCAAGTCTAATGACCACCTCCATGCGCTTTGGCAGTTGCCTCTTTGACATATCTGATTGTATCTTTTAGACAGTACTGTAGTAGCTGGGAAAAGGGGGAAAAACATGATATCAGATGTAGATAAAAAATGACACATGAAAATAAAAACCTGAAACTTAAATACCTTTCTCATCCATATCATACTTAAAATCAGCAGCAATCAGATGGGTCTCAGCAAGCATTTTTCTTAGTTTTGATTTCTTCATTTTGTAGTTCTTTTGGATCTTCACTTCTACCGCCTTGATCAACTTGGACACTTCTCTTTCAGCTTTGCCAACAGATTTTCCAATCCATAATTTTCTCATTCCTTTCTGCTTCTCAAATTAAATAATTCCAGCTGAAGCTTTGCACCTTAGCTAGCTTCGTGTTACACATTTCCCAATCTTTGACAATTTCTTCGGATAGTTCTTTCAACTACAAGAAAAAGAACATAAAGAAACAAAGATCGGTAATTGTGGTTGGGGAAGTATACGAACAGCGACGCAGCAAGGAAAGTGGTTGAACGCAGCAAGCGCGTGCAGGATCACCAGCGCGCATGGCTGCCAACTGAGAGTAGCATGCTAGTCAAGATCACTCTTATTATTAGCATTAGCATCACTCTATTAGTAGCATCGCATGTTTTGAACAATTCGTGGTGTTCTCTATAAATATAAATATAAACATTATCGATAATGGAATTAACTAGAGATTGAGTCAATCTCTCTTGGCTCTTGGCCCCACTGTTTCTGGTCACCCTCCGCCACTCAAGAGTCTCATCAGTGCCAAGCCAAATCCACCAATCCGGGTCGGGTCGCCCAATGCCAGCCATCTCCCATCCCTATGCCCTATGCTCCCTAGGATCCAACAACTTGGTATCGACCGCCATGTTTGGATCCTCCGCGCCTTGTGCTCCCCACCACCTCCGCCCTCACTATTTCGGGTCACTCCTCCGCCACTCAAGAGTCTCATCGGTGCCGAGCCGCGGTGCCCGTGTCGCAGCCCAATTCCACCATCTCCCATCCCCGTGTTCTATGCTCCCTAGGATCCAACAACCTCGGTATCGATCGCCATGTTTGGATCCTATGCGGCTCTTGTGCTCCCCCACCACCGCCGCCCCACCCTATTCGCCCGTGATCCCATCATTAATCGCAATACCGTAAGGACCTTTGATGTCGCCTAGAGGCCTAGACGGGGTGAATAGGCCTCGTACCTTTAAAATCACCTATAAAAAACAAACTCGAAAGTTGTATCAACGCTGCGACAACGCAAGGCTTTTGTGCGGCATTGCCTCTATGCGCTGACTGCGTACAAACACAAAACGGCAGCTTTGAAATCTAAGCAATGAAACTTAGATCGAAAGTGAATTTTCCAAGTTCCCGCACACAAATATATCACGATATCCAATAGAAAGTACCAGTGAACTCCACAACAAAGTAGATCGGGACCTAACCCTAGCTCACAAGAATATATATATGCAAGAATGTAAAAAGCACACGTGAGACAAGGGATTTTTTCCGTGGTTAACCGTCCGCCACAAAGGCTAGGTTAACTCCACATCCGCATCTAAATTATTAGATAGATACCATTATACATTTCTCGTGCCGCCCCTGAGAGTGGGTCTTAAATCCATTATTTTGTGATTGCGTTAGAAATGTCAACACCTGATATGGCTCGGTAGGAATTTGCATATCATTGAGGAGGATGCAAATTGAATTTTGAATTTTTGAAAACAAATCCCAAGTTCATATAAAAAGAAAGGTTCTTATCATCCAGCTATATCACATATTCCAATTACTTAGATAATATGGGGGTCCCTATGATAAGTGATTCACAAGCTATAGGAATATTAGAAAGGAATAAAGAGTATGCACATTTTATCAAAGGATAGCATAGAGATGAAGCTTTTTCAAGAAGTTTTGTCTTTTTGATTTGTTCGATTTTAAACTTCAAAACTTTTGAGGATGTGAGAAAGGGAGTTGCACAAACCACCATTGGAAGAGGAAGGAGTCTAATGGTAGTCGTTTGTCTCGCCCTTTCTCCATCGTGAATTGCTCGAGGTTTGTGCAATGTGTTGGGGAGATCTCGATGAGTGTGATTGTATCTTTGGAGAGATCTCCCCACACTTATTCTTGTACCTGTTTTATTTTAAACAAAGAAAACAAAATAATAGAAAACAAACACATGGCTCTATCGGCAAGAATACCGTGGAGCCTTTATTATGATTTTTTTTTATTTTATTTGTTCACCTCAACACCACTCAAGCAAGGCTAACATAAAGAAGCAATGTAAGCAAAGCCTTGATTCACCTCCAACATAAGATACTCTCATTGATCATGCCAACTAAACTCTAAGTTCATTAACCTAACTCGACACCATGTCGGCTTGATTAAAGGAGATCATTTTACACTAAGCACCATGCTTAATGTAAAAGACCTATGGATGTACTCTATATACGAGTTCACAAACTACATGGTTTGGGATAATAGGTTCAGGGCTTTATGCTTTAGCTAATTTCAAAAATGAAAACAAGCCATTCACACAACAATGATCGCAAGATATTTGAAGCAATTATGTCTGCTCAGAGTTTCTTACTCTGGGCATATAGTGAATTATAGCTACTTTGATGTTTCTTCACTTTGTAAAACGCGCTTAGGAACAATAGGGTATCATACTGAGGGCAAGCATGTAAATTTATTTTTCACCTTAAAAAAAATAACTTGCAGATTCAAGTTAAGCTATATAAATAGGGAGCCAATATGGAAGCGGTTTTTTTTTGCACCTAAGAGCATGTGCTCCCACACTACGCATTGTGATCCGTGCTAGCACACTTCTCGAGAGCAAAGGTGCATTGAGCAATGTGCTAGCACGGATCACAATGCATATCCTGTGGTTCACAGTGTGGGAGCACATGCTCTTGGGAGCAAATTTAACTTACACAAGCCGATATGCATTAAATCGGGTAAGAAAGAAAGGCCGGTAATATGGAGTTAAATGGCCAACACTTCTAGTCTGAACCAATATAGTGATGAAATCCCCAGAAAATTCTGTTATATAAAAGAAAAGAGATCATTATTGAGCCAAATTACCTGTCATAGTTATATCAAAAAGAAAAGTAGGTATTGTCTTTAGGGAACTATTATTGTGGAGCATAATATCTACATGTGAACATATAGAGCATTAAAAATTGGGGCTTTGGATCTTTTTTCATGGCAGATATTCAACATGACAGAGATATATGCAGACATCATGGTGGAGCATCAGTAAGACTTTTACAACATTCTAGGCAATATCTCTCTTATGGTAAAACAAATAACATGCATACATACTGCAGGTACGTCGAGTGCTCATCAGTCATGCAAGCATTAGCATTGTTTCAGGAGAAGTACCCTTGGCATCGGAAAGATGAAATAGATCAATGCATTATGGGAGCTACTTAGTTCATTGAGAAGTTACAGAATGATGATGGCTCATGGTCAGTACTTTTATACATGACCATAGAAAGGTTTAAATTTGGCACATTTAGTCCTTATTGGGTTGCTTGAAGTTTTGACACTATTAAACCTAAATCTACAGAATAATTCCCGGGATAGCTCAGCAGAACTGATGTGCATTATGGGAGCTACTTAGTTCATTGAGAAGTTACAGAATGATGATGGCTCATGGTCAGTACTTTTATACATGACCATAGAAAGGTTTAAATTTGGCACATTTAGTCCTTATTGGGTTGTTTGAAGTTTTGACACTATTAAACCTAAATCTACAGAATAATTCCCGATAGCTCAGCAGAACTGATGTGCATAGCCCCAAAGAATACAGTCAATATCTTCAATGAGACAATAACTATGTTATCAACTTACGATGATACGCAGACTTCAAAATATCCAGAAGAGAACAAAGAAAGACAGCCAAAATACTTTCCTACTGCAGCAAAAGACATATAGCATAGATTGATAACCAGAACACCAAAAGCTGCAACATTTAATACAGCAAATAAAACTAGTCAAGTTCATAGTTAAACAAAACCAGTAGCATGCAGTGCAGTAGGTATTAAAACATAGCCGAAATTCATAGAACATTGAAAGATAATAAATGATCAATAAATTGTCCTACAGGTTTGGATCTTGGGGGTATTTGTTTCACATACGGCACATGGTTTGCTATTGAGGGTCTATCAGCTGTTGGACAGAGTTATGGTAACAGCACTTGTATCCGAAGGCCTGTAAGTTTCTCTTAACAAAACAGCTAAAGAATGGTGGATGGGGAGAGTCATCTTTCATCAAGAACCAAGGTAACCATTTCTGGTATGCTTTTGCAACGTAGATGGACTGCATCTTTCATCAAGAACCAAGCGAAAGAATGTTTTAGAGTAAACAACACATCCAGACAATGAAAATATGCTTTGATCCTGTTTCTGTTTAACTTCCAGCAAATTATAGACAAAATGTGCAGTAATCTGTATGAATTCATAACCAGATAGTAATTCATTAGGAATATGAAGCGTTGAGAGGAAACAAGTAACCTGCACTACTACAAGATTGAACT
The DNA here is from genome assembly GCA_015847255.1 of Hyparrhenia diplandra. Taxonomy (NCBI): domain Eukaryota; kingdom Viridiplantae; phylum Streptophyta; class Magnoliopsida; order Poales; family Poaceae; genus Hyparrhenia; species Hyparrhenia diplandra. The sequence goes on along the minus strand of JADLZK010012374.1, from coordinate 68,065 downwards.
TCGTGGCGGTTTTTTTTTATTTCGTGGCGGTTTTTAGAACCGCCACCGAGCTAGGGTCACCGAAATCGGCGATTAACGGTGGCGGTTTTTACGCCAGCCCAAAACCGCCATGGAAAATCCAGAAAAAAATAAAAGAAAAGAAACCGGCATCCAGCCCAAATGGGCCCAGACCGGGCCATGCCGCCGGGGCGCTACATCGGCCGCCACGCTGAATCCGGCGGTTGGTGGCGGATCCGCCGCCGCTAGGGATCCGAGAGGCCGGATCCGCCACCGCCTCCGCGATGACGACGAGCTCGAAGGCCATTGCCTTCATACTGAGACGCCGCCGACCTCAGCGACGCCGCCGCCGCCGGACTCCCTCAAGGCCACAGCAGCCTCAGCGCCGACGCCGAATCTCCTCGCGCTCCGCAGCTCGGCGAGCGCCACCGGCGACCGCCGAGCTACGCCGCCCCCCCGCTGGATCTCCCGCCGCCGCCGGGTTCTCGCGCCGACGCCGACGCCCGCTGGGCATCCTCACGCACGCCGCTGCCCCTTGGGACTCGCGCCGCTCACCCGCCGCTGCTCCCGAGAGAAGAGAAGTCGAGGGGAGAGAAGGGGTGACGGGTGTTGACCGGGAGAGAAGGGTGGAGAGGGGGAGGCATGGGAGTTAGGGATTAGGGTTCCAGCTTTCGCGGTATATATACAAGGGAATAATTATTGGGCTGGGAATGGGTTGTTTGGGCCTCGATTATTTGTGGCGGGCCAATTACAAAAACAGCCACAAAATATATTTACCGTGGCGGTTTTGAAAACCCGCCACGGTAAATCGAGCCATTTACCGCGGCGGTTTTTTCTAACTAACGTCACCGTTAATGTTTTCCAAGTGTCTCGTAAAATCAAATCTGTAGTAGTGGTTTAGCCTTATTTAGAGAAAATAAAACGAAGAAATAGAGTATGTCTGTGTGAGCCCAAGCAAGTCAACCAAGAGAGGAAAATACTCTTTATGTTGAAAAACGTTGCAATTCCATGGAAACAACAGCATGAGTTGTAACATGTGGTTCCAATAATTCCATATGTACCTCAATAATGGAAAATGCAAACTGAACATCTGCTGGTTGGAAACATTATGCACCTTTTGCTTTCAAAAAGGTTTACAGTGCACCTGTATTTATGCTGAAGATTTTTGTCTCAGAATTTGTCTTGCCTTGCTGCATTTTCAATCCATGAGACTGAGCAGATGTTCAAATTATAAATAGGCATACACAAATCTGGATAGGGAGAAGTCGCACATAGTGAACACTGCATGGGCAATGTTGGTGCTCATGAAAGCTGGACAGGTGATTACTTTATTTAACACTACAGAATATTTAACGAGCAATTGGAGCAGAGCATATTCATCAGAATAAATCAACCAACCTGCTTAAAGGTTTAGATCTGTTTCATTTTTGAAGCATTGAGTAATTTCAAACTTTTTCTTCTAAGTTCAGGTGGAAAGAGATCCCACTCCACTGCACAAAGCTGCAAGACTTATCATGAGTATGCAGCTCGGAAATGGTGACTTCCCACAGGAGGTGACTGCTAAGTGTGCTCTGTATTATACAATTCTCTTTTTAAACTTGAAATTCCCTGTTATAATGACGTTAAGCACAATGAAGCAATGAAGATGTTCCATTAACAGATGTGGGTGACCTTTTCTTGATAACAACAAAAAATTTTGATCTTCAAAATACTCTCCAGAATGTAGATAGAAGAATACCCTCTCTGAATGGTCTTGGACTGTGGAAACTGGAAACCCCGAGTTATTACTTCCTCACGATTATTGGAAAGTATTCATCAAAATGTTCTTATTAATTTAACGATAGTCAGCTCTCCTACTGGTTGGAAACAAGATGACTTGTAACTGTTATGTTATTTTTCCTTTTACCATTCTAGGACTTAACCTGTTTCTAGTAAGTAGTAAGCATGTAAATCGCCTTCATCATATTGCTGCTACTAACAGTTTCTTTATTGTTCTGTAGGAAATGATTGGAAGTTTCTTGAAAAATGGTCCCTTGTGCTACATGGCTTATCACAACATATTTCCTATATGGGCGCTTGGAGAGTATCAGAAATTAGTCCTCCACTGTGACCTCCAACAGCCAAACTTCTAGCCAAAAAAAGCAAATACAGTTCCATCTGCTGGCAGTGCTACTTTGCATAATTTGGAAGCAGTGGTGCCATCTTGATTTGTCGAAAAGAATTGGAAGGTGTCATATGCCTTTGAGTAAAACAATAGTGCAAATAGTAGAGTGTAATCATGGTGGTGTGTATATCTTAAAGTTAGAACAAAATCTAAACCCATAATTTGTTGCATTATTTTTGTCAATTGTAAGATATCCATGCTCTTTAGATCTTATGTGCAAGAGGAATGTAAAGGGTAGCATCATTTCTTATATCAATGTGAACTACAAATAAATGACAGATATTACCCTATAACGTCACTGACGGTACTAAGCATGTACTGGGTCATAGTAAGGAAGTTATTGATTAAATTGTAGATTATCTCATCCAACCAATCACATCATGTTGGGAAGTTTACCGCAGCAAAAAATTTCACATCACAGAAATTGCTTACTATAGATTTTTTTAAAGGCGCTTACTGCAGATTCTTGGGAAATGGTACCCTTCACAGCCTTAACCAGCATCTTAATCTCAACACACAGCTCATAAACGCTGCAGTTACCGTGGTATTTGTCTAATGGATACCCCAGCAATATAATTATGCAACTCTTTTTAATTGGGGTTGGGTTAATGAAACGCACCGCAGATTTTCCCTTGGGACAGGCAGATCCATGAATTGGGCAGTCTTGCTTGCGCTGAAGATGGCATTCCTTTCCTTCGAACGACTTCAGATTTTTTTCCTCCACTATCTCTCGACGATGTGGTAGAGTGCCCTGCAAGCGGCGGCTCGTCATCTTGAGGTGGTTTCATTCACATTAAGAACGAAAGACCTTCGAGCTAGGATGTGCCCTGTGGAAAGGAACTCCAATTGAATGACGTAGGATTCATACCTTCGCTGCTGCCCGGCTGATCGACGATGGACCGTCGGTGCCGTCAGCCACATTCTCCCGCCTCCAGACTCCGGCACATAATCTGCCAGGCGAAGGGCAGAAACGGGAGTAACACAGTACTAGTGTTGGGATATATCAAAAAAGCCAGAAATCATTAACGAAATATCAAAGAATGAAATGAACAGCAACAAAATAAACTCACAAGATTATGTCTACATTTCTTTTTCTGAAATAGTCATAAGACCGAAGGGGAACCTAAAAGCCCAAATGGCACCTAAAACTCTCTCTGCACTGAGGTTATTGCTTCCTACCCACCAATCTGGACTTGAATAATCAGGCATCAACGCAACAAGATAACCGTTCATATATATCAAACAGCCAGAAATCGTTAACAAGATATCAAAGAATGAACAATAACAAAATAAACTGGCGAGATTATGTCTACTTCATTTATTTCTGAAATAGTCATAAGATAGTAGCTGGCTAGCAGCTCAAAACAAAACAACCATGGCTCCACAGATCGAACAGACAGATGCAAGCACATTAGCACTGTAACTGATTGGAATAATTGACCAAAAGAGTGCACAGCGGCATTTTGGGTTTTTAGTTGGCCGCTCTGAATGCATACAAATTGGAACTTGCCATCAGCTAAAGCTTCAGAAACATACCTGAAAATGCATGATGAAGCTCCCAGATATTCTATTAGTAAGCAATTCCAAAAGTAAGTGACAGAGCCTACCAAATATATTCCAAAGCACCTAACATAAATTCACATTAAATTCTGGTTAAATATATTCCATTCATTGCACTTCAAGGTTATATTATCAACAAGGAACCAAGAATCTTTAGAACCAGCAAGAACACAGGACTAACAAGTTTTTAGGAAGAATTGGAAGTCCTCTGCCTTTTCTTCATAGTAGGAAACAAGCTGCCTATTTATAGATCAAACAACCCGAAATCACAAACAGAATATTAAAGAATGATCTAGCAATAAAACAAACTGACAAGATTATGGCTACTTCATTCATTCTGAAAGTCATAAGACAGTAGGAGCTCAAAAGCAAAACAATCGCGGCTGCATAAGTTAAGCACAATATACTCTGAAAAAAATACAGATGCAAAACATTAGCACTGGAACTGACTGAATACTAGGACAAAAGACTTCAGAACAGCATGGAGCTTTTAGTTTGCTGCACTAAGTTTCAGAAGCAAGTCAATAAACTGAAAACAGATAATCAAGCATCCTAGATATTCTATTAATAAACAATTCCAAAAAACAAGTGATACAGCCTACCAAGAAAAAAAAGAACAATACAGGACATACATATATACTCGTTTCAGCCGGCTTATTAGCCATACTACGGCTTGTTCTCTCTCACAGAACACTATTGAAACAATCAAAATCAGGACATATATATATGAGAGAAAGAGGCATACATTAATTTACCGTCAATATGAATGACCCCTGCCCTCCCTTGGGTTTTTCTACACTGATATGACATATTACCATATTGAAGCACAAGACTTACGGACAAACCAGAGTGCGAATTTATACCAGATATATTTTTACCATATTGAGAAATCCACTCTGAATGCTGACCAAATATATTCAGTCCATTCATCTGCAATTCAAAATTTATCACTCATCGACAGTTTCATTCATTAGTAGTTTGTATGCTGTCTGACCGTTTTCTTTTGATACTCTGTTATTTTGTTGCATTCATAATGAAATTCGGCCTTGGCCACTATGGAAAAAAAGGCAAAAAATCTTTACGGCCAGATTATCACAGCAAGAACACAGGTCGCTTAACAAGTTTTTCTAGGAACAACGGCAGGTGTTCTGCCTTTTTCATTATAGTACAGGAAACAAAACAATAAGTACACGAAGTTTCCTACAAAAAGACGAAAGTACAGAAAGAGAAAAAATGAAGTTTCCTTCCACCATCCTAATCTACGTGCAAACTGCTGCTTCATCCTGGCTCCTCCAAGGTTCAAAATGTACTCCTGCAATGAAGGTCTCATAAGCCGATTTCGACAAATACTGTCCAGTAGCTGAGAACCTCCATCGATGGTTGTCCGGGACACCCAACATTAGCTACACTTCCTCTTCCAGGTCCACAGTTCCTATGAACTCGGCAAGACCAGCAACACTGAGAGCACCCCGGATGTCATGAGGCCATTGACGCTCATATGCAGCACTTCACTAACTTTACGTTGATTCCGTCGCCGTTTTGGGACCAGAGCAAGAATGTGAGGGCTAGGGCAGCAAAGACAAGCCGTGGAGCCAACTGTCGGTCCAGAACAGAGTGGTATTTCCACGACCCACAATTTTGTTCATGGCTGCAGCAAAGAGAACTTTGACTGGCTCCTCTGCGCGAATAGGGAAGGCAGCCCACAGTTTGTCTATCTGAGTTCTTTCTAACCATAACCATCTCATTCGAAGTACCCAGCACAAAGATTTCATATCATGATTCCTTGAGCCATGATGTCAATCCTTAAATCAGCACGCAGATGGATTGCACTTGCTTGAGAAGGACAGCAACCAGTACTCAATCAGTCCCCAATGCCTGGATGCGCCGTCGACCAATCAATGTTATGTGTGAACAAGTGCCGCACAATCTGAGTCGAATGGGACATCCTCACCAATGCCGCAGCAGCAAAATCCAAACTCAAGTTCAGGAATTTTTACATCGCGAACAATTGCCGCACAACCTCACCGCAAAAACTGGAGAGCAGTTAGTGGCCACCAGACCCCCTTTTGAATATTCATTTTCAGCCCTGTAACTGCGGCAAACACCCATAAAATATCCATGACAGGATCAATATCTGTAGCAACCCGACAGGGGAACATGACCACATCAGCCACGTAGAGGAAAACCAGACATTTAGCATGAAATTCACCATCTTTTCCGTTGTTATCAGCATGAGCCTTCAAAAGCCTAAAAAGTAATCCTTCACAGTATTCTTTTGCTTCAGTTCCAGTAACTCTGTCATAGCCTTTCCATAGTCATAGACACCAAACTTAGTTTCTACTGCCTTTATAAACCGAGCTAGTAAACTTGGAGCCACTTTGCTTTTCAATGCATCTGCTGCTACCCACATGTTCTCACTGATGCTGTAAATCTTGAACTAATTTGTCCCTCCAGATACTTGGATTTGTGACATCAGAAGTTGGAAATTGCATCTTAGAGAGAGAGAGAGAGAGAGTATGCCTGTTGTAATTTGCTGTGTTGGGCCTTGTGTGTTTGGCACCAAAAGTAGAGAAAGTGGTATGCATCTCATCACCTTCAGTAAAGAACTCAGCCTTAGAGTTTGACTTGTGAGATTTTTGAGCTTTCAGGTTCTTTAAAAACTGGAGCTGTGGAACGTTGTAGGGTCAACTGAGCCACCACACGACCAGTTTATGCAATCTGCTTGCTCAATAGCACTTAACCTTTCACTGTTTTTTAACCGCGTAAGAGTTTAACTGCATCTGTTGCTGGACAGTACCCATACTGGTGACCATGGTGAAGAGGAGGTCAATACTTTCTTTGTGACAATCATACTGCTCCTGTGTCTTCCTGCTTTCTGCCTCCATGGCGGACAACTGGAATCGAAGTCTGTGCGAAGGCTTAGTTGGCTCGGTGATGAAATGTATCACAAAGAATCACAATCACAATCACAATCGGAGTAGTCGGTTCAGAAATAGCCTCCCCAAAAGCTATCACGATCCAGTCTGCAGCCGCCTGAAGATGCGAGCAAGCAAGGGATTTTACGTGCAGACAACGCCACACAACCCAGACTCAGTGGCACCTTCTCACCAACACCACCACGACCCGATTTACACAGCACTGTGACCTCCTGCCTTCGCCTTTTTATGTGACATGCTTGCAGCTGTGACATCTTCCCCATTTACAGAACTTGCTGGACTCCAAGCACAAGCTTGTGAAAATGTCTCGAAAGGATAGAAACCTCCCATGTGGTTGCATCATTTGGCAAAGTTGTCCACACAAAGACTTGTGGAACTCCAGAATTTCCTTTCCTGAACAGTCGTCAGTGAAGCACTTGAGCCGGTTCCACCTTTGCATTGTCCAGATTGACCTGCGTGAGCAACTGAGCAAAAACTTGATAATAGTTAGCAGTGAAGGGCCAGACAAAGAACACAAGATGAAGTTGTGAACCTGGTAGTAACTCCAATTTATATGTAGCAGCACAAATACGCTCTTGAAAAGACCAATACGAGCAAGGGATTTTACGTGCACACAACACTACACAAACTTGACTTTAGTGACACCTTTTCCCACCAATACCACAATGATCTGATCTGAGTTCTAGGTTGCAGATATTTACGCCGTGAAAGAAAACCTAGTAACCTTTATGACACTAAGTCAAACTTAAATAATGCGTGCAAATATACGTAAACAATAGAAAATCATGAACCTTTGCACAAGAAATTGATAAGATGTATGTAAAGGGGAAAGGCAAATACTTACCTGCTACTTACCTGTGCAGACTGAAGGCAGTTATACTGCCCACATGAAGAAAGAACACGTCGGAGTCCACCAGCCGCATCCCAAGAAGTAATGCCCTGCATCTGGCCCGGCGTGGCCACCACGCCCAGCTTGCTTGGCACACCACAGAAGCACCACGGCACTGTGTCCATCCCCCGACGGCCGCGGGACATGGCAGCGGTGCCTGAGGCTGAGGCTCAGGCTGAGGAGGAAGCGTTGGCACCAACGAGCGAAGGCCAACACAGGACAGCGCCGCCTTAGGCTGAGCGCGAGGAGGTGACTGCTTTCTTGCCAACGAGCCAGTAATCTTGAGGAGCGTTCCCCGCCGCATGAGCTCGACGAGGAGGTGAGCGGTGTTGAGCGCATCATCCAGACCGCAGTGGAGGCGGCCCTCCCACTGCAGCCCTGCCTTCCCAATCGCATCCTGCAGGTTGAATCTGAGATTGCCCACACCAAACGCTTCCGAGAAGAGCAGCTTCAGATTAATCCACTGATCGAAATAGCGAGGCTTTTCTATACCTTTGAAGCGGCATTCCCCCTCCAGCATGGTGCGGCAGTCCCAATCTCCCCATGTCACAACGGCGAGCTTGCCCTGCTTGGCACCATGTTCCTCGATCCAGCGGTCGTGGAGCTCCAGCGCCTCGGCGAGGCTGACGCCAGCGTCGACGTCTTCTTGGCTGATCCCCGTGAGCTCGCGGCAGAAGTCAGTGAGGCGGGGATGGTGCCGTGGGCGGACATAGGTGCGGAAGGTGGACAGCGTCCGGCCAGTGGCGCCGTCGACGAGCACGGAGGGGAACTCGATGATCTCTTGCGGGTAGATCACCGAGCCCCTCCTGGCAGGTCGCCTCAAAATCGATCACCAAGAAGTAGTCGAACGACGACATCCTGCCGTCGGCAGAGGGCTGGGGGCGGGGCGAAACGTTGAGGAGCGGGCTGGGGGCCGGAGAGGAGCGGCGTACTGGCGGAAGGAGGGCTGCGGGCTGCGGAATCGCGAGGTCGAGTTGGCGGCAGAAATCGGTGGCGGCGGCGGTGAGTTTGAGCTCGAGTGCTCGACGAAGAAAGAAGGAAGAGCAATTTTTTTTTCTTATTTATTAACCCGCGGGCGATTTTGGGTGCCGACCGGTGGCTTCCGTTCGATTCGGCACAGGTATGCTCTTTTTTTTTTCTATTTCTTTTTTTATTTTCTTTCTACTTTTTTCCATTTTTTTCTTTTGATGAGAAAATATTGCAACTGGAAAAAATAATTATTCAATTAATGTGTCATTTTAGGTGACAACCAAAAAAATCCAACAACGTATCTACTTTAATATTTTTTTTTCTCTATGGGTTATTTATTTAAGGTTTATGCCTATTAAGGTGGTGTCTAAGGTGGTGTCCATATTTTTAGGTAAACGATTTTAGCTCCACGCACCTCGGTTCGAGAAAAAGGGTGAAGGCGCTCCACAAGCTCTATTTGTCGAAAGCGAGTTCGATGGAGCAATGTCAAACGCCCAAAAATCTAAATAACTACGTTATAGATGATCCATTGAGCATGAAGTTTTTACTATAGTTCAAGCATACAATAATTAGGCCACCATAAAATTTTTTTAGCACAATTAGAATATAGAAACGGTTATGAATTGTTCTAATTAATTATAGAAAAGCATAGACCTAAATCTAGAACAATAAAAATTATACTAAACCATATAATATTATATATTCACTGTGTTGATGTGCTAGTGTGGATTTCAACAAAATTAGATTTTTCTATTTTATGATTTTTGTGTGATTTATTATGCTTTTTTTTTTTTTTAATATTCTACCGAAAAAGAAAGATAAAATCACCTTCAAAACCACTCTAGGAAGGACAACCCCACGGTCTAAAAAGTTAGGGAGGTGATTAGCCTAGTTTTAAGGTTGCAAAAGTTGGAAAGAAAAGGTAGACTTTTTTTCGAGTGGTAATTATTAGGCTCGGGCATCCGGACAGCGGAAACAAATGCAGACGCGCCGCTCCTAGGCCTCGTGTCATACACTGGCCCATCAAGACACCGCATCGGCTTCTTCACCCGTCATGTTCCCATTCTAGATCCTGTGGCCCCTGCCTTATCCAATCTTGTGACCATGTCACCGCTCATGCTGTGATAGCCGAAGTAATGCAGTTTATAATCTTGTTTTTTTTTTTTTTTTTTTTGTGAACCCGCGGGGCGGCGACAGGCAGCCCGCGGTAAGGCGGTGGATCGGACCCGCGGTAAGAGATTTTTGTTGACTCCAAGATCCATACCAATATTGATAATTAAGATTGAGATGATCGTATTTTCATATTCCCTATAGAATATTACATGCTCTATTGTTTCTTTGCGTGGACCCGGGCTGACGAACCTGAGGTCCGCGAGAAGGTGGACCAGGCGACGCCTGCCTTCGAGCCGGAGTAGGACATGAAGGAGGCCGTGATGAACAAGGAAGGCGGCACCGTACAAATCGGTGCCAAGTTAAGACCCAAACAGGAAAGAGAGCTCATCGACTTCCTCCGCGCGAACCCTCGATGTGTTCACAGGAAACCCTGACATGCCTGCATACCGGGGAAGTCGCCGAACACCTTGTGTATCAAGCCCGGCTCCTACCCGGTCAACCAACGTCTTCGCCATTTCGACGACGGCAGGCGCCAAGCGATCGCCGAAGAAATAAACAAGCTCCTAGCAGCCGGCTTCATCAAGGAGGTGTATCATCCCGAATGGTTAGTCAACCCTGTACTAGTGAAAAAGAAAAAAATGGGAAATGGAGAATGTGTGTCGACTACACGAGCCTCAACAAGGCGTGTCCAGAGGATCTATTTCCTTTGCCGCACATCGACCAAATTGTTGACTCGACCTCTGGGTGTGAGACGCCTGTTTCCTTGACACATACTCGACTACCACCGATCGCGATGAACGAGCTCGATCAACTCGCCACCTCCTTCATCACTCCCTTCGGGGCCTTCTGCTACACGTCACCATGCCTTTTCGCTCAAAACGCGTCGGCGCCACCTTCCCGAGGTGCATGCAAAAAAAGTCTTCACGAGCTTCTCAGCAAGCTCGTCGAAGCCTCACGCCGACGACATCGTGGTCAAAACTAAGCGCGACGGCGAAGTTCATTCCCCGATCTCGAGCGGGTTTTTGAAAAACTCGTGCAATTCGAGTGAAACTCAACCCGTAAAATGTGTTTTCGGGTCCCGAACGCCGCATCGAAGCGAACCCGAAAAATTGCTGCCATCTCGCCTATGGGGCCGATCCACAACGCCAAGGCCCCCCGCGGCTCACGGTGGTGCCTCGCCACCCTCAAATTTAACCAGAGTCCGGCCTCGGCGAGCGCAGCTTGCCTCTCGCATCGGCTCCCCGAAGAAATCAAACCGCTTTAATGCGACCGACGAGGCGCAAGAGGCTCAACTCCCCGTTTACTGCGTAGCCCATCCCCGTGTTGATACCGCTTTGGGCGAAAAACGAGCCCCCTCGCTCCTCTACGCCTCGGCCACCACCCACGTGGTGAGCAGGAAGAAGAAGAAGGCCACGCGACCTCGAAAGCGGTGCTCGCCTACTTCATCGCTGAAGTCCTCTCCGACACCAAGACGCGCTTACACTCGATCCGTGCTTGTGTATGTCATCCTCATCTCCCCGACGTAAGCTGCGACACTGCTTCGACGCCCATCCGTGACGTGGCCTCTCTCCAAGTTCTCGCCTCGCGAAATCATCCGAAACCCCGAGGCTGGGCTGTGGCGCCCGCTAAGTGCGCCATCGAGCTCATGGGAGCAGAGATCTCCTATGCACCAAGGGACGCCATCAAGTCTCAAAGTGCTATCCGACTTCACCGGGCAGTGGACGGAGGCCCAGCCGCCCCAAGCCCGAGGAAGAAGACGAGTACCGGGTCTTGTTTTTCGACGGCTCGCGACAAAGAGCAGAGCCGGGGTCGGGCTGGTCTTCATCTCGCCATGAGGCATGCGCATGAAATACCTAATCCGCCTCCACTTCACCGCATCAAACAACGCGCGAATATGAGGCCCTCCCTCGCCGCCCGCCATCGCCATCGAGCTAGGGATCCGATGCCTCGAGATCAAAAAGCTTACTCCGAGCTCATCGCCAACCGAAGTCATGAAGGAAGCGCATCGCCGCGAACCCCAAGATGGTGGCGCATCGTCGCGAGGTACGCAAGTTGGAGGATGGTTTCCCGAGGCTAGAGGTCAAACACATCCCTCGCCACCAACGAGGAGGCGCACGCAGCTCGCCAAGCTTGCCTCGGCCGTAAGCCGCTGCCGCCAGCGTCTTCCGCCCACGACCGTGAGCGACCCTATCCGAACCGAGGACGAGCCCCCTCGAGGGCGTGGCAACGACACTACGCCCAAAGTTGCCCCGACCCCACCCGACGAACGGCAAAGGTCGAGACCGAGAGGTTCGCGTCGCCTCGAGCCCGCCCCGCCGCCATCCGTATCCGACAAAGTAGGATGGAGGTCGGCAACTCAAGGGCGACGCCCGCGAGCTCGGACCGGAGGACCCCCCCATCACGTAGCGGCTCCGCGACGCAAACTCCCGTAGGAAAAAGAAGAAGCCCGGCCGCATCGCCGTCGCGCCAAAAGCTTTCGCCCTGGTCGAGGGTTGGTCGGGAGACCGAGAGGTCCGCATCATTTCGTGAGCCCGCCCGTCGTGCCACCCGATTCCGACCCAAGTAGGATGGAGGTCGAAGCAACCAAGGGCGCACGCCCGTGAGCTCGAACTGAGGAACCCCCCATCACGTGAGTGGCTCCACGACGCAAAAACTCCCGTGAGGAAAAGAAGAAGCTCGGGCGCTTCGCCGTCGCGCAAAGCTTTTCGCCCGGTCGAGGGTGAACTCTATCGCGCGAGCATCATGATTCCGCAACACCGCATCCCCATCGCACAGGCAAGGAGCTCCGTGAGGAGATCCACGCTAGGGAATGCGCCACCACACCGCCCGAGAGCGTTAGTCGGAAAAGCCTTCTCGCCACGGCTTGTACCGCCTGCCAGCGCGCCCCACCCTGAGGTCGCGGAAGAGATGCGAAGGTCGCCAGTTCTTCGCCAAACGTACACACCTCCCGTGCCGCAAACAATGCCACTCACGTGGCCATTCGCGGTTTGGGGCCTCAGACCTCGTAGTCCCCTCAAATGAGCACCCGGGGGCTACACATATTGGCTTCTCTGTTAATATACTTGTTTTTTTTTTTTGGAACACCATAAGGCAAGCTTTATTGATCGTTAAAAATGGTTACATCATGTGCAACAACACCTAAAATAAAATCTGGGGTTTCATCAACCCAAATACAAGAATTCTTCAAAATAAAAGCTTGCCTAGTCAAACTATGGGCAACCATATTTGCTTCCCTATCAATATGAGTGATTGAAATTTCGTTGAAGTCTGACCACATATTTGTACACTCATCATAAATGGCTGCGGCCGGAGAAGCTGTTAATATACTTGTTCCTATATACATATATAGAACATTACAGCTGGTACCTATAAAGAGAATGTTGGACCGTGAAGAAATGACATGGCAGTCTGAATTCCTAAGTACGGAGTAACCGCGGCTCACGACTGATCAAATTCATAACACACGCAGGTCGATCAATGGCCATGCAACATATTGATGACAAAATAATGTAAGAATGACATAGCCAGTCCAAGATCTTCCGATATTCAATAAGACACGCAAACTTCATTGTGTACAATGACACTGCACTTCTGCTACTGCTCCTCTACGAAAGAAAGGGCAATATAGCAGCAAACTCAGGGTGCAATGCAATATGTTAACCACTTGAATATATCTACTAAATTATTGGGCAAGTCTTCTTCCAAATTCAATATCACCAAGCTTGCAGAAAACACTCAGTACATAAAGGCGATATCGCATAAGACCATTGCACCATCTAAATTTTTCCCTGCTCTAAATCATGTACTCTAAAAAACATTACAGCTATATCTGCAGTTATGCAAAGGGGTCCAACAAGAAGCACAATCAATAAGAGATCATGTTAACAACTGAAATCTAAAACAAGAATCAAATTGAATACTATGCTGGCTACACTAAATGGCACATTGACACAAAACAAGCTATTGGTTATGTCATAAGGGATTAGAAGGACCAGGTTCTTTCATGGATTAATGTTGCATTCCTGCAGGAATGATTGGTCATAATCCAGATACTTGGACCAGTAGCTCCGAACTTGGGCAGGCCAATCTCCAGCCAGGGCTTCATGTTGCCATTGTAATGTATGACCGCGGCACGCCAATGTCTCTGCTGTTTACATGGGGATTGTAACCTAGACCAAGAACATGCCATGATCGGTTGAGGGGAAATGTTTTGTTCCAGAATGTGATCAAACCCGGAGGGAGAGTACCAAGTTTCCAGAGCGATCTATCTTCATTCTGCCAAAAAAAAAAGTGGTGTCAATTTTTCAAAAAATATTTATACATTTTCGATAGAATTAGTGGTCCCAAATCTTTTCTTAAGTTTTAATGTCCTCATAATGTAAGCATAATACTGAATGCAGAAATCACATAAAAAATCTGCAACATAATATATTCCCCTGGTGGCACAGTATAGACTAACACTCCACAGAATACATGGTTCAAAAGCATCGTTGGTATTTCCAGTGCATCCTTTCTAGGTATAACCCCCAAGAAAGTTCTAGTTTACTACTGAACCCTAACACAAACAAACACTGCTACTCACAATTGCATCACAGTTAATTTGATTTCCATAAACATGTATGAAAAATGACAAAAATGAGCTGACATGAATAACCCAGTGAGACAAGGGTGTGAGAATCTTACAAGTTTCTGCCATGAGTGATAGATTTGAGTTATGTTCTGCCGCCTCCATTCAGCCAGGTCAAACACATTCATTCCAAAAGCCCAACCACAAGCATGCGGGTCAAAACTCTTGGCGATAATAGGATTTGAAAAATTCAGGTACCGATCATAGCGATGGAAACTCTCTCCACATGTCTCAACGCACCATTTACCTTCCCCTTCATATTGATTGACCAAAGGCCAGTCAGATCCTTCTTTACTACTATATCATCATCAAGAAAGACCATCTTGTTAAGCTTTGATAGATCTCAGGTAGGTAAAAACGCAGATGATTAAGGATTGACAGGTACTTTGGGTTTCGATATTTCAAGTTTGAATCTGAGCTTGCACGATTTGTTCCGGTAGTAATCAATCATGGATTGGGACCCAAGTTGTTTGAGTACTGGACTGTAGCTCTCATTGAGCCATGTAAACTCCCCAATATGCTGCACTTCAATTGTTGCTTTCCCCGAGGATTAGAGAGGAACCACATTCTCATTGGAGCATAATTCAGTTTGTCAGTTACTATGTGGAAAACATGATCAGAAGGATGCTGGAAACAATAGCTCCACTCAGTATGATGCCAACATTCAGTTAAAAGTCAAATAATAGACCATAAAAGTACTAAACTTACATACCTTAGCATTTAACACTGTCGAATTAACAACCACCGCTGTTGCTAGTATATTATCCGAGAACAGGGCATAATGATACAGTTTTGGGTTAATGAGTTTTTGTTGGTTTGAGAACTGCTGCCTAACAGGGTCCAATGAAAAGTATTCGTTAGCTAGTCTCAGGGGAAGGCAGTGAAGACCTTTTAGGAAGGGTTTTAGCTGCAAGTTGTGTCAGAAAAACAGTCTGTTTTTGTGTGTGCATGCAGCTGCTCCTCTGCTGAATGAAGCATAGCTCAAGCTTTTTGACAACGATAGAACAATCATCCTGCATCTGTTTTCCCTTAATCAGCAATTGCTCCAGTGCTTTAACCTTCTCATTTGCACTGAACAAGTAGATGAAAATGTCACTGCATCCAACTGATCCATATGCACAACAAAATGCTATAATATGAAGCAAATCTGCATAAATAGTGAGTCTTACTTCTGTGGTAGATCAGAGTCCTTGGATGCATCACCAAGCACCTTTTGAACTTCTCGTATCCTCTGCCGTAGGTCTTTAAGATACTGGGAATTCGCTCTAATGGATCCAAGACCAAGGTAGACCTTCGCCTTGATTAACTGATCCTTGATGTTTTGGGATCCGCACATCAGGTAAAACAGTGATTTTAGTTTTACCATCTGTTTTAGCTGATTGGGAGTTCTCCACAATAACCTTTGCATGTGTTTGTTTAGGCATAGTGTCCTGTGAACTTTCCTGTAAATAGGTCATGTGATAAGGTCATAAAATCCAGGATCCATGAAAAACTATGAAAGTAATTTTCTAGCAAACAAAATACAAGCATACTATGGTAAAAGATTAATGTGTATGTGACTGGCTGATTGCAGTATGTAGACAAATATTTCACAAATGTAGACAAAATAAAAGAGGAAAATACTGACTAAATGATTGGACATGATGGCTTCATGAGTATGAGACAGTGCCTGTTTGGTTTATTTACTCAGAAACTGCAACTTTCCTAGGCACTAAATTTGAGGGAATATTTGGATGATGCTCTACTTTAAATAAGCCACAAAGTGGGGCCTTAGTTCAAGCTTTTAGCATTACTTGCAAAAGCTAATACAAGAATCCCAAGTTAACAGACGGTTTAACATATTATAAGGAAAAGAATATTGGGAGGCAAAACTTGGGGCTAGTATAAGCATGTGAACGAAAAAAGAATGAAATTTAAATCACCGAAATTCCAGAACAGTTGTATTTTTTCATGTAATGCCTCATCTGCACCCTCAAGAATGAAACAAACAGGACTGAGCTAATCACAAGCCAATTCAAATATTGATGAACTACAAGTCTACAACTTAATGAATCCCTAGCTGACATACGGAACTCCAGCACAGATGTAGTTCATATGTAAAAGGGATTGATGCAAACTTGCTCACCAAGACTTTACAGCTAAACAAAGAGAGCCCCACCATAACATCTGGTAACATTGAACTTATGATGTAAGTGAGCGGAGCCACTCAAAACATTACACCAGAATTTATTGGTTAAGTTTAGTCACAGCAAAATAATACTTTAACCCGTTTACATAACCCTCAGAATATTTAACCAGACAAAACAAGTGTATTCTTCATAACATAAATTGCCGAATGACATTAGAATTAAAAAATTAATTTGACAGCCACAATATTTTGTAATAAAAAACTAATAGTATTGTGCACCATGGTGTTAGGTGCATTAAGTGCTGAAAGAGTTCACCTACCAACCGATTTTAATGCTTGGTCTTAATTCCAATAATGCAAATGAAAATTCATGGTCCCAAATCTCACAAAACCAATCCTCAGGTGACGATTCAACTAAAATTTGTTTAGGTGCAGGCAAATTTCTTAAAAGTACCAACCTCAGAAGAAGATTGCTGCTGCGATCCAATGTTTTTCTCCTGCTCATCTGATACGCCTGCTCCCTTCACCAGGCCGCCATCATGTGCTTCAAGCGTTGTCACTTGCTTGATCACTTCATCAGCTTTCAATGCCGTACCATCTGCAGCAGCCGTGACTTCAGAGAGCACACGGCTCTTGTGCTCCCCTACCTTGGTCGATGGCAAATCTACAAACAGTTTATGTGCAATCAATCACAGACACACAATGAAAAAATGCAAACCTTGAACTGCTTAGTCTCCCTTCGAAACCACGTTTTGTGCCCCAACTTTACAAACACAAGAACGAGTTGCTTCGGGTCAATTAGTGATCAATGTACCTTGGCTCTTAGATTCAGTCAGCCCCTCTGAGAAGACAATGCCGACAGGTTCTTTCAAAGAGCTCACGGTTTCCTGCATCCAAAGCAAACGGGAGTCAGTGATCAATTGCCACTCTGATCAAGAAAAATCACATAACGTTGGGGTGGGCAATTTACCAGAGGAAGCGCATTCAGCTTATCTGCCCTGCCGCCACGGCCCTACCACGACATGTATATATAATAACCAATAAACAAAACCACCAAGATCCAGAGAAAAATCCCCAAGGATCTAAAAAAATCCACCGATGAAAACAACCCGAAAAGGCCACTCACCTGATTCGTGATTTCTCCAGGAAAATCCCGCGTTTCTGCAGAAATGGGGCAGAAAAAAGAATCAGAAAGAGCCCTAATGCCAAAAGGAAAACGGCCAAGCAGGGCTCAAATCCGGAACAGATGACGCAGTGGGGAGGGAGGGAGCGCTTACGGATGGGGTTAAGCCGCCGCCGGAGGCGGCTAGTGTAGAACGCGAGCGGGGAAAGCACCGTGAGGGCGAGGAGCAGCAGCAGCACGAGCCTCCGCCTCGTCCTCACCATCTCGGCGCTTGGTTTTCCTCGATGGGTTTGTCACGGCCTTGGGTTCCCCCTCAGTCCCTCACTGCAGACATTCCTCCTCCTGCATTCCTGGGCAGACGAGGTGGACGCGGGTACGAGCAGACTCGATGAGGGAGGAAGGTGCCGCACGGGCTGCTTCTTGTCTTGCAGAGGGAGGAAGGAAGATGTGGGGACGCCTGAGTCGAGGGAGTAGGATACGATTCTTTCTTGGCTAGGGAAGGAGTACTCCTACGCAAGCGCTGCAGCGGCGGACATGGGTGGGTCGGCGGCGGTGTCCACCGAGGAGGGGGCAGTGACCCGGCGGCGGACAGAGGAGGAGGAGGGATGGGAGGGAGTCGGGGCGATGAAAGGAAATCGTGCGTGACCCGCGCGTGATCTGCGAACTTTGCGACGGAGAGCGGTGGTACGGCGCCGTCCCACTCCACTCCCACGGGAAAAAGTGGGGCATGCGCATTGCGCCGTCCCACCGGAGAAGGGCAAATACCCTCCGTGGATGGATGGTAGCCCACAGCGAGGCGGCGTCCCGCACCCACGGCCCATCCAACCGAATAAACTAGCTGCTTACTTTGTAACGATTCATAATATAGCTTACTTTGTAACCATTCAGAATATAGCTTTGTAACGATTAGAAGTGATTTTTTGAGTGATTTTATTATTGTAAATTTTGGGAAAACAAAAACTGGTAAACACCCAATCCAACTAAAATCAGTGAAAAATCCTAGAAACATACAAGGACACGTGAAACTCAAGTAAGATACTTAGAGCTCATAAATATATCTAAAAGCTTCTAAAATTGGAATTAGCTCTAGAAAAATGAAAAATAGAAGAAAAAATCCACAAAATTCTAGAATTTTATAGTAGTTGATGAGGACATGACACCTATGAAAAATTTTATGAAAGTTAAACGCAAGGTGATCCTAGCAAGTGCGTCATTCTCTTCTCAAACAAAACCAGTGTCTTGATCCTAATTGCATCTACAAGTGAATCTATTGGTGAGTCCTTAAACACTTTGATCCAAGCATTCCATTACTCAGCAAGGTTTCGGTTACGTAGTCACACTTGATATGTGTTGAGATCGAATTTGCTTCTAGGCCAAACTAGTTTATGATGCTCATTTACCTAATGTAGTATGTCTAGTAAAGTTTGAATCACCACTGCTACACATTTGTTTTTTGTGGCGTTTTTCTTATTTTCCGTGGCGGTTTTTAAACCGCCACGACGGGAAGGTCGCCAGTAAATGTAAGGATTAACCGTAGCAGTTTTTTGGACCAAAAACCGCCACGGTTAATAAATAAAAAAGAAAAATCCAATTTGAAACCACCCTAATGGGCCCTTGGCTGGGAAAGCGCCGTAGCCACGGCGACGAGCTTGTCTACCGTGTCAGCGCGCCCGGTCTTGCCAGTTGCCCGCCGGCCCGATCCGAGGGTCGAGATCGAGGTCGCCGCATCTCCAAGGTCGAGGTCGCCGTGGACGGCGCCGGATCCCGCGGATCCGCCATCGGCCCACAACGCCATCGCCGGAGTGGGGACGCAGCCGCCGCCGCTTCGCCAGGCACCAGCTGCACGCCGCGACCAAGCGCCACCCGCCGCGTAGTGCCGCGAGGCCTCATGCACCTCGCTCCCTCCGCACGCCGCCACACGCCGCCGCGCGCCTCCGCCACTACCGCCGTCGTCGCGTGAGAGAGAAGGTGGGGGCGTCGGCCACGTGCCGTGGGAGAAGAGGTGGGGCGCAATCGCGTGCGTGAGAGGAGGGCCTGGTGAGGGAGTGAGAGAAGAGAGACGTGAGGGAGAGGGGCGCTGCCTCGCCGCCGAGAGTTGGAGAGATAGGGAGGAGTGGGAAGGGACGTAAGTGAGGGAGTTAGGGTTAGGGGTTTTCATTATATATGATGGCGTAGTATCGGGTTCACTTGGGCTAGTATGGGCTTATCCGGTGCCGCTTATTGGGTGTCACAATTAATCAGGTATTAACCGTGGCGGTTTTTTAATAGAAGTGCCTTGTAAAAGATTATTTGTAGTAGTGCGCCATGCCACCCACGCCAATCCTTGCCACCTAGCACAGTTGAAAGTGCATCTAGCCCTTTAGTGGGTTTTGGTGAATTGAATGCCAACATAATTAAAGGTCTAATAAGTTTGCTAAGTGTTGAACAGAAACTAAGTCTATTACATATACTTGTGGATTGTGTAGTAACAAGTATATTCAAGGTTCAACAAGTAAGCAAACTTGATGGTATTCCACATAGTATGGAAGCAAAGCCAAATTATGTATTGTTGTAGTGGAAGATGATGGAAACAATCTAGTTGAAGCAAAAGACAACAATGCAAATGGAATCAATAAAATGGCTTATAAGTTGTGGAATATCATAACATCATGTGAAAGCAAGCATGCTTGGCAAAAGGCAAATGAGACAAGAGTTGATGATTTTGGATTGGTCTCTATAATGGCTTGCTTTCCATGAATGGAAGATTGATGTAAGTGTTTGGAGTGTCAAGACAAAATGGATAGAATATAAGGAACCGTGAATTGGCTTGACCATATTGATGTTGATCCATATATGTCTCTATGTGAGTCAAACCGAAGTTTGATTGGTCTCAACATTCATATCTACAAGATAATCAAGCAAGGATCAAAGAGCTGAAGAAATGGTTATTCAATGGATGCTTAATGTGATGTGACTTGAATATGCCTTGATAAGGTGAAGATAGCAAGGAAAGGGCTTCAAGGTACTAAGCGAAGGTGAAGGGCAAGCGGTGGCTTGGGACCAAGGTACCATGGCTAAGGTGAAGAAGAGAGTACTTGCATTTAGTCGAGGAACTAATCAAACTATGAGGAGTCATATTGTGTTAAGATCAAATCATTAGTGGAAGTGACTTGAAGCCATAAGTTGAACTCATATTTGTGGAAATGGTTCAAGTCACATGCTCAAGGTATATTTGCTCTAAGAGATAAGACAAAGATGATAGAGGATGATGTACAGGTTGATGGAACCTCTCAAGTGCAATGGATGGCAACCTGGACTCATGGAGGTTTAAATTCATTTATATTTTGAATCTTGAGTTTAGGACATGCCGTACTATTAAGAGGGATCCTAGAACCCTTGGCTACATGTGAACTAAGTGCTAAAACCTTCAGCTCAGCTAAAAACATCACTCCAAGCCAAAACAGCCATCCAAAACTAGTTTTACACTTTGTCGTTTCGGCGGCGGGCAAAGGTGCCTCACGTAAGTGAGGCAAGTGCCGCAAGCGCCAGCTGCAAGCCGCACATAAGTGAGGCAGTGCCGCACTTAATCCGACCGTTGGGATCCGTCGGGTATAAATACCCATTATACCCCTCCCACAACGGTCACCTGGCTCAGACCTTCTTCTTCCTCGCAAAAAAAAATAGCCAGGACCTCACCTCTTGCTCTCTCTCTCACTCCTCCATTGAAGCACCTTGAGATCCCCACTCAATCCCTCACTTTCCACCACAGATTCTTGAGGGAAAAGGCAACAAACCGCTTGTGGGGGCCGGATCTACTACTTCCCATCTTGAAAGAGCATTTGGTTCACGCTTTGGCCTATGTGCTAGGGTTCTTTACTCTTGAGCTTGCTCCCTAGCCGGCTAGGCATCGCCCTTGAGCTGCCCCTTCGTGTGGCAGCCTTGGGAGGTTTGTAACCTCACTCAAAATCAAGAAAATCACCCCTCATCTCAAGGGTTCACTCCCTTGACTTAAGAACGAGGGAAGGGACAAATTGTGTGGCGAATCTCAATCCTTTTGTGGAGACCTCAACAACGTGGACGTAACTCAGCCTTTGTGGCGACGGTGAACCACGGGAAAAATCCTTGTCTCAGGTGTGATTTTGACATTCTTGCATATATGTTCTTGTGAGCTAGGGTTTGTCCCAATCTACTTTGTTGTTGAGTTCATAGCACTTTCTATTGGATATATGTGATATATTTGTGTGCAGGAACCTGGGAAAGTCACTCGATCTAAGTTTTGTTGCTTAGATTTCAAACTGTAGTTTGTGTTTGTCTGCCAGGCGAGGTAGTGCCACACGAAGGCGAGGTAGTGCCGCGCGAGAAGCAGGCAAAGGTCTTGCTTGAGAGGTGAGGCAAAGTGCCGCGCGTTGTTCTAAAAAAAAAAAAAAAACCGCTGAGTTAAGTTTTTTTACAGTGATTTTAAGGTACAGGCCTATTCACCCCCTCTAGGCCTCCTAGACGACATCAAGGTCCTTACAAGTGGTATCGAGCTAGGCTCTCAATTTCGGGCTTAACCGCCTTGAGAGAAAGATGTCGACAAGTGAGGAGGTATCTCTAGAACTTTTACTTTTGATGGCTCAAACTATGCATCTTGGTCTGCTCATCGTGCTTTGATATTTTTAGGGCCATGGGTCCTCATATAGAGCAGATTGTTGATGTGAGCATTTCACCTCCTAGTGATGCTTTGGACTATCTATCTAGAGAGGAAGTGAAATACTTACATCATTACAATGCTCAAGCTACTAATATTTTGTTTAGTGCTTTGAGTGAAAATGTATTAGATGATGTCATATTTGGAGATGGTGAACCGCTTGATGATGCTCATCTCATTTGGACCGCACTCAAAGAAAGATACGGTAAGTCCAAATGTGATGAGAGCAACCTCTCATTGGAGGAATCACTTGAGGAGTGCTCAACTTCACCAACACATGATGAGCCTCAAGTGATTCTCCGAAAAGGGATAATTGATCATGCCACATCCACTTCCTCACCAACACATGACTTAATGGATGGTAATGAAATGGTCGGTGAGAACAATGTTTTTACATGTGGTACTTCTACTTCTTCTAGTTCTTGTGAGACT
Organism: Hyparrhenia diplandra; assembly: GCA_015847255.1. NCBI lineage: Eukaryota > Viridiplantae > Streptophyta > Magnoliopsida > Poales > Poaceae > Hyparrhenia > Hyparrhenia diplandra. The sequence goes on along the minus strand of JADLZK010012374.1, from coordinate 45,458 downwards.
AACATTTTGAAGGAAGAAGAAGCTTGTGATCGGTGGAGGCCAAATGATGAATCCACCTCACCTATAGGCACAACTCTATGTCACATCTCATGTGTGCCTCATGGCAAAAGGTGAGAAAGTAAAATCAAAAGCCAAACCCTCTCCACCTCCTAGTGACATCTCTAGCAGTGATCTAAGTGAAAGCTCTTGTGATAGTGAATCTAGTGATGATGAAGAGTATGCTAGACTCATCAAGAACCTAGATCCTAAAACTAGAGTCTTTCTTTCTCAACTAATGGCGGATTTAGAGAGTACCCAAGCTGAGTTAGCAACTAGAGATGAACAACTTGACAAGCTTGAAAGGTTGTATGTTGCTAATAAGGAAGCTCTTGCATTAAAGAGAAGTAAGGTGGACTCCTTTGCGCAAGGCTTTGGCCAAGAGCAAAGAGAACATGTTCTCACAACGAAGGCTAATGTTGCACTCAATGATAAGTATTGTGTCTTAGTTGAAAAGCACAAGGAGATTGAGTTGCAATATGGTCATCTTAGGGAGAGCACCTCACGACCCTCTAATGTAAAGGACACCTCTACTCCCTCCACTAGCCAAGGTTGTGGAAAATGCTTTAATCTTGATTTGAATGTTTATGCCACTAACCTTGTTGATATGGAAGCTATGAGAAAGGAGATTGCTAGGCTCAAAGAAAGTACCAATGATGAGCTTGGACATATAAAAGAAGCCAATACAAATGCAAGCCAACCTTCCAATGAGTAAGTACTTATAGAAACTTGTGATGATTCTATCACTAAAGAAAATGAAGAGCTCAAGGAAGAGGTTGAAAGGCTAAGAAGGGACGTGATTCTATTAAAGGGGAAATGCAATGCTCAACCTTCTCAAGATAACTGTGAAGACATGGTGAAGAAGCTTGAAAAGGGATCAACCGATGCATGCAGCAAGCCCCATACAAAAGGTCACAAGTCCAACAAAAGCAAAGTGAAGGGGACATTTGAAGAAGTGCAAGCTGTCGAAAATGTAGCAGTTCACCACCAGTATGCAGGCTGCAAGTGTTGCACCCCAAGGGCGGCAGTGCTGCACCCAAGAAGATCAGCAATGTCCCCAAGGTCACCAAGGTGCAACAACAATCAAAGAAGACTCTCACCGGTTGCTTCAAGTGCAAGAAGGAAGATCACCATGTTAAAGATTGCCCCTTGAGGAAAGAGAGGAAAGGCATGAGCAAGATCCAAAAGAAGAAGAAGATGGTTCGTGCTAAGTACTCCAACATGGGACATATTGACTCTACATGTTCCAACAAGGTTGATGACCAAGCCACACTTCCAAAAAGGAGGAAGTGTTATGGTTGCAATGAGAAGGGCCATAAGATTGCATCATGTCCCTACATTAAAGGTGAAGGCTTGTCATCATCAAGAAAAGTCCTCATCAACAAGGTAGCAAGCAAAATGCAAAAAGAGAAGGCTAACAACAACAAGAGCCGCCTATGCTACTCATGTAGAGGAAAGGGACATTTAAGTAAGGATTGTCCCATGGGTAACACTCTAAGCTTAACTTGTCGATTAATTCAAATTTGCTTAGGATGCCCAAAAATGACACTTGTGCTAGAGAGGTGATTGGTTCACCACGTGCTAGCACAAAGGCCATTTGGGTGCCTAAGTCTCTTATGACTAACCTTGATGGACCCAACTTAGTTTGGGTGCCACCAAGTTGTGCTTGATGAGTGTTGTAGGTACTTGGAGGTGATATGAAGCTTGGGGTGCTTGAGCAAGCTAATTGAAAATATTCACTCAAGCTATCAACAATTTCACATTATATTCTTATATGGTTGACCCAAGATGAATCAATGGAAATATTTCATACTTCATACTCACCTCGGTAACTAGTACCTAACCCTTCTTACCTAGCCATTTGACTTGTGTAGTCTCTAGTAGCTCACAAATATATGTGTGTTTGTGAATTATTAGGAGTGGCTAGAGTGTTTATAGTTTAAATGAATCATTTGCCATATGATGCTTTTAATGGCTCTCTTGTAGAGCAAGATCTTATTCATGTTGTAGGTATGGAAGAACCACCTTGTGTTGCTGATTGGTCCTCTGTGCGATCTGTATTGATCTGGTCATAACTCCATCGTGGAAAGTGCAAATGACAATCCGTTTGTTGGGTTTGAAAGTTAACTTGATGAGTTTTCATACCATGTGCAGCATGTACCAAGGAATATTGTAGGTTTTGCATTTGAAGTTGAGCATATGGCAGATCGCGGACATTCCTCGACCAGTCTATACTAAAACTGGTGTGTAGCCATAGCCGAGTTTGCAAACAGATCAGCACTTGTGGCATTGGAAACTAGACCTCATAAGCTTTCCAACGAGTGCTCATTGACCTTCATAGCCTTTGGGAATCAAAAGTTATGAATGTCCTTCCACTGCTCGATTTTTCGCTAAAGTGGTCCGCTTTTTGAGTGAAGTGGTCCATTTTCAGTGAACTCGACCAAACCTTGATAATGGTGGAAAGTTGACACTTAAGGAAGCTTGAATGGTTGAAATGTTCTCACCAAAAGGAGTGGAGGATTCTCAACTTGTTGCTGCACTAAATTCCGCCGACAACTCGATATTGTATAGTTGCGCATCTCTATCGCAATATTACAGAGCGGCGGTGCAGCGCTGTGAAGACAACAAAGAACTAATTCCACTTCAATTCAAGGATAAAGCCTACAACCTTCATATGAGCAAAGTGAAGATGAAGAGATCATCTTATTCATTACATTCAAGAAGGGTGGTATCATCTAAATCTCAAGTGAAAGTTATGTTCAAATTTTACACCTTTGTGTCTTGTGTAGCCACTTAGGTAAATGAAGCACCTGAGGATATTCTTTGCTGGTTGTTCATGAAAGAAAAGTGTGATTGGGATTGAATTGATCATCTTCATGAAGCAACAAAGATGACTTGAGCTTCCTCCGTGGACTTCAAATCAAGAATCTCGAGTTGAAGAAAGTTTCTCTCTATTCATGCATATTATGAGTTGGTTTGAAGGATTTGGAGTCTTGGTTTTCACATTGGAAAATACAAGTAAATTTCAAGAAGGCCAAGAATAAAGAATCATGCTCAAGTAAAGTAAAGGCACTAATCACTCACAACTCAAGAACTTCCTACTTCATGGAATCTTATCATATGGTAGATTGTCAAATTCTCATATTCATATTATGAGCATCTACATGATACAATGGTTGTGAGTATGTCTTGGCATGCATATTTCAATTTGTATATTCTATTGTTGCCATGACCTAGACATAGAGTAAAAATTCCAAGTTCTTAAATGAATAAGGTGCTATGTGAGAAATTCAAATGCTTAGAGCACTTATCAAAAGGAATTTACTCTATGGCTAGAGTTGTGAGACTAACCATTTTTCTAAGTGATTTATGTAGTCTCACTAAATGAGAATATGTTTCTCAAATGGAGTGTGCTATCATATGAATGTCATCAATCCAAAACCATATGATGTATTTTCTCTCTAGTTGATTTGGAGTTGATTTGTCTATGTTAGCCACTCACCATAATATGGCTTAAATCTACCCTTTGGACTTAAATGACCAACCATGCATATTCACATCTTTATTCCACTCAAAAAAGAATATGCATGATTCTTTAAGGAGATTTAGTCCATGTTATGAGGTTTCTTCATTTAGTGACTCACTTGCCTTCAACACATATAAAGGGTTACTAAATGAGGAGCTAGTGCTTGTGTTACTAATGACCTCTTGTGTTTGAGCTAATTCACAGAAATGTATCAAAAGGAGGTTGTGCTGCAATTGGATAAACCACAAGCTTAAAGGTTATTCTTCAGCTAGAGAAAGATGAGTTTTGCTAGAGATCAAAGAAATCAAAATCTGAGATTAGGCAAAAATCAAGTTTGAGATTGAGATTGGATGAGCTATATTGGAGGAATTCACAAGATAATTAGCATTGATGAGAGGACTGAATGGAAATAATATCTTGTGAGTATTTTCAACCAATTTCATCTCAAAATTGGACAAGAAGAAGAGAAATGAAGTGAATCATCAAATCTATCCGAAATTGGAAATCTGTGTTGACGCATTCAAGCATGGAATTCGAAGATCAAATATTGATGAGTTGACCTGAAACTTTGTGAGCATGGTATACATGAATAGTACTTGTTGCTGTACAATTGGCATGACAATTGGTTTGGAAGAAAATCAGTTTTTGAGTTGGTTTTACGTCAAACAACAAAGTGCAGTTTTAGACTTGAACACCGTTGGTAGAACAATGCTTTGACTGGCCAAATGGAGTTCAAATGAGCTAAAACTTATACAGCAGCTTAGAGAACTCATAGATGAAGGTCTCTACCAAATTTCATATAAAGAGGACTTGTATTCTGGGTGATATGAGTTTTCTCCAAGAAATAGATAATCTGAAACTTGCTAAATTTTTAGACTTGAGTAGTTGGTAGAGAGATTGATTTGACTAATCAAATGAAGTCCAAATGAAGCTAGAGAACACATATAGGAAGATTTCTACAAAATTTCATACATATTGGGCTATCGGTCTGAGAGATGTGGATGTTTCTCTGAGGATGACAGAATTGAATTGGAATGATGTGTGGCAACAAGATTGAGTTGTCTCTCAAGTTGGTCATGAAAATTCTGTAAAGATTGAGAAGCATCAGTTTGATCTAAAGGACATTCAATGAAAGAAAAGAACTCACACAAGGATGCAAATGAGTTGCAATCAGAATACAAGCAATAACAAGTAATTGCAACTAGTTGGAACAAAAAGTAACCAAACTGAAGGTTCTCGAGACAACAGATCAAATCAATTCAAATTAGTTGAAATTAGTTGTTTTCAGCAGTTACATGTAGCAGCAATGAGTTACAATCAGTTGGTACTAGCTGAAATCAATTAAGGGCAACAGAAATCAGCTGAAACTATTGGGTTGCAAGTATCTTGAAGGAGTTTGAGACTAGTTGAAGTATAGTGCAAACCTCTCCTATGACCTTATATTGTTAGTGTGCTCAAGTGGACTTTGTGTCCTCTTGTATGCACAAATTTAGGGGAGGTTAGCCATCTTGTGTAACATTGGCTTCCTTCAAGTGTATGATGTGCAGTCCAACACATGGAAAAGGAGGATAGATAGTTCCTTTGGATAATTTGAGTGCATCACAATTATTCTAGGAAGTCTCGGTCTTCATAAACCAAGTGCTCCCAGTTTAATGGTTGAATGCCCCAATCCTTTAGTGGAACAAGATTTGGATGAGATGGAGGAAATAATGGAAGAGTGGACTTTCATTGCTATTTCTCCTCTTTAGAGCTCATCATGTTATCTTGATCCATTCCATTGATCTCCCCCAGGATCTCATTGACAAAGAGTGGTAACTACTAGTTCATAATTTGTAAAGTTCATGAATTTTACCTTTTGCTCTCTATGTGGGCTGCTATAGGTAAAGAAAGAACTAGGGATCTAATATATGGAGCTTGGATGATCATGAGTGCTCTAATTCACCACATTTCATCAAGTGAGAACTATGGCTATCCAAATCATTTGAAATCTCACTCATAATGGTCATATCAATTTGGTGACCTATCCACCTTGGTAGTGGTATGTTCCCTTGGCATAATTTCAGTCGTTGTAGATTTATTGTGCCTTGACCAAGATATAGGATGAACTCCTCTAGACTCTTAAACCGATTCAAGTGCATTTCACAAGTAATTCAAGTACTTGATGCACATATTGAGGGGGAGCCCATCCTATGCCTTGTGTCTTTTGAGACTAATCTTTTCTTCTAGTGATTTGTGTAGTCTCATGGTGAGAATGAGTTTCTCCCGGGTATGCTACCTTAATTCAATCCAAATTGGTAAAGTTGTCTCTCATATTCTCTTGGATTGCAATTTTACCTCTTTAGTAGCTACTCTCCATAATAAAGCTTAAATTCCCTTATTTGGACTTAAGTGCATATGTTCTTGCCTTCCACATATATATGTATGCACTATCAACAAGGGGGAATTTAGTCTATGTTATGAGGTTTAACAATTAGTGACTCACTTTGTTGACACCTATTATAGCATAAAATATATAGGGTTTTAAAATTGAAATAAGGGCTTAAAATGAATATCAACATAGTATAGGGGCTTTACTTGACATAATTCCACGAGTTTTAGTGATTTATATATTTCAGGGATTAAATAGGAAAACGCCCAAGAGGTTTTAAAATTGAAATAAGGGCTTAAAATGAATATCAACATAGTATAGGGGCTTTACTGACATAATTCCACGAGTTTTAGTGATTTATATATTTCCAGGGATTAAATAGGAAAACGCCCAAGAGTTTGCATGCCCTACGACATAAAGACGTATCCGTGAAGTAATCCAACTTGGAACCTACGCAAGAACATTCTAGAAGACACCAGAAGGCATGACCCATAGGACAGGGCCCACCTGGCGTGGGGCCCACGCGGCCGAGGCCACCTTCTAGGGCGGCCGCCCTGGTGGGGCCCCTTGTCAGCCTCTGCTTGTTAGGTCGGTTCACAACCGCCATTAAGAAGAGATCTACGCCGTTGCTCAAGGTCGGTTTGATCCAAGGGCTGTCATGCATCGCATAGGGCTATATAAGGAGACCCCCTGCCCCCGGGTGAAACCCTAATTCATTATCATACATTATCAATAGGCTGAGGCCCTGAGTCTCCCCCTAGGTCTAGACTAGAACTAGAACTAGATGAGCTAGTATTCAAGAGGGATTAGATCTCATTAGATCTAGTCTTTAGAATAAGAGAGATAGAGAGAGGGAAGGAACCCGAGGAGGTGCCGGCTGTCTGGCGCTACCTCTACAACTTGTACCTCGGTGGAAGTTAACCTACACTTGGAGTTACTCGGTAATCTACTTCTTCTTTTAGTAAGCATCATTGTTTATATTGTTCTTCTGATCTGCGGGTCTCTTTTGAGTACTTTAATCTATTGCAATAAATTGGAGTAATATTCGTAGTGTAAGCGTGGTGCTTAGGCTCGGGTATCTCGTTAGATTCATCCTATATTCTGGATTGGTGGTAGATCACGACTGTGATAGCCCCTAGTTGGTTGTTTAATCAATTAGTTTCGGTGTCGTTGATCCTTTGTAGTCCCCATCCCGCCTGTAGGACTCATGGGATTTATCTCTAGACGAATCATCCTTTGTTGGTGTTTCTCCTATGTGATGTCCCCTGGATAGAACAAAAGAAAAGCAAGTTTACTACGAGTAAGGATTAGATATCTTAGTAATCATCTCTATACTTTTAACCTTCTTAGGTCTTGTGCTACTCCGGGTTAAGATTAGATCTTAGTCTCCTTCACACGTTTCCCTGTGGATACGATATTTAAAACCCTCCGGGTGAAGGCTACAACGGTATCCATGCGCTTGTGGATTATTCATCTTCAATATTTACGTGGGCATAACAAATACCAACAAGCTTTTAAACGTTGTTGCGGGAAACGATTCTTGAGTTGACTTTGAATCTACCTTATCCTTGTATCATATTCTTTTATTCTTTTATCCCTTTTATTCTTTTGTTTTCTTTTTCATTATGGATTCCATGCCTATCTATAAATATCATCAAGTACAAGCGAAAGCTTTAGGACGCCACAATCTTCAGAGCCTATCTTAACATTGTCCTATGAGCTACCCCTTGACTTTATAAACTTAGTTTAGAAACTAGCCTTCTCGGGAGAGGGCGAGGCCAACCCATATTCACACCTACGAGAGTTTGAGCTAATTATGGATTGTCTTGAATAAAAGGCATATCCGATAATACCTTCTGTTGGAAGTTCTTTCCGTACTCTTTGACGGAAAAGCTAAACAGTGGTATTACCCGAATGTAGAGAAAGTGAATGGAGATTGGGGAACATTGTACACCAATTTTTATCCGAAAAATTCTTTCCCACCTATCGAAAGTGGCCCGCCTTCGAGTAGAAATTCTAACTTTTAAACAACACAAAGAAGAGTCTCTTGCTGCATCATGGGAACATTTTAATGTCCTTACCACTACATGCCCAAACCTTGCTATTCCGGACCCAGTCTTTCTTCAACATTTTTATTTAGGTCTTAATAAGGAAGATGCGGATGACCTTGATGCGAAAGCGGGAGGTGCATTCCTCCATCCGCCTAGCTAGAGAAGCAAGACTTCTCGTGGACAGATTTAGTGGATACTCCACCTCCCCTAGTACTTTTCCCGAGAGTAAGGAAGAAGAGAAAATTACGATAGCTAATTCACAACAATTCCAATCCTAAGATTTAGCTATCCACCCCGAACCAACAACATCCCAAAATCCCCCAAAGGAAGAAGAAATTCCACCTTTGAAAGATCCTTTTGAACCTACTATTAGATATTATGGGAGAATAATAAGTTCTTGTTCACACAAGAGATCTCCAAGTGACTATAATTCAGATTCTTTTAAGGAGATGACTCTTGTTGAACATGCTTATTCTTTTAAAAGATATTGGGAGAAACCCAAGGATGGCATGTTTGATCATGTCATAGAAGGAGAGCAAAGCTATCAAGACCACCTTATCTTCTCCCCTCTATGCCTAAACAAGATGACCTATTCAAACCTATCTCTAAACCCATCCTTGACCCCGATGAATCCACATATCCCTACTTCTTTGAGACTCATGATGATCCTAGAAATTCACCGAAACAATCCATGTTTAGGAATCATCAAGACCACCAAGAAGACCAACAACAATGGCTTGAAAGTATTAATAACATATGTGTCGCAGCCATTGAGTTGATGGACGAGATTCCAGATGAAATCAGCCCGAGAGACACCAACCCAAGGAACCCCTTAAATAACTAAGATAAATTAACCTTAGAGTTTGAGAAGGAAGATGACATCAGTGAGCATGAGAGCTGCTTCATAGACACTTCATCTAGTCCATGTTCACATGATGAACTTCTTGAACCACCTAGTCTCTCTACCTTTAGCACCCCCAAGTTCTTCGACCCCCTTATTCTCTCTCCTCCTATAGATTTTGAAAGGGTGGTTGTGGACGTGTTCATCTATCATAAATATTACAAATCTCGAATCTTGAGACAGATTGATTTTAGAAGGGAAACCACTTTATCATCATGAATCATAATTCAATGGTTTCCCAAGGATGAGCTTGCTGTCCTAAAACAAGCATTTCTTAAGAAATAACATGAGTGCTTAACTTTTTGCTATAAAACCCTTATGAAATGAGCATAGAGATATAAATGAGGAAATATTCCTTCGGGTATTTTTGTCACTAACCATTTCAGATCTGGAACAAGAAGAACGAAGGATGATAATATAAGGTAAGTCCCACCAATCATTGTGCAACATTAATTCACATGCATAGAAATATCCCTTGACATGTTGCTACACTACTTGGTTGTCTCTACCGTAATTATATGGTTAAAACAAAGAGGATCATGTTCTTCATCTCTGTTTGAGTAAATCTCTATAAATGCCTTCATGCTACCTTTTGTCTCGCTTTAGTATGCTAACGTTTGGAATAAGTTCATACATCTCTTAAATGAAGCAAAGTGCCTAGTTTAGGAATTGTGATCTTACCTCCAAAGGCATTTTTAAATTAAGCGTGGTGCTTAGGTTAAAATGCCCTCCTAAGTCAAATTAGACATGGTGTCTAGGTTGATTTTTGAGCCAATGGTATGTTATTGTGGATATTGGATATTTTGTTGGACTAACCCTGTAGAAAAGAAGAAACTCTCTAATAAGCTTGGGGAGGTCCCGAGATGACCTCACAAATGAAAGAAGAAAGATACAACAAATCTTTCACAAGGAAGACGCACAAGCATGGACAAAGGAACTTCATGGAATAAAAAGAAGACAAGTTAGGAAGAAGCTACATAAGAGGCCAAATGAGGAAAGCTTCTAGCAAAAGGAAAAAAAGACCACCATGAGGTGTTACGGTGCCAAAGATGCTCCAACAATAAGGTAACATCTTGAGGTAAGTTGTCAATAAATAAGCTTTCCCTTAATTACGGCATGTTCATAAATAAAGAACCAAACATGTTAGAGTAACACCCTTGCTTGATCCGCTCAACATGTTTAGTTAAGTTGCTCCTAACACCACTCTCTTCTCATAGTCCCAATCATATAAGCAAAAATATTACAACATTCATGTTTCATCTTACATTCTTGCCACCCTAGTTAAGATTAATCAAAATATATAATACATCAAGTGCATCTTGTTCAATATGCCCGAGGTTTTAAAGAAGAATAAATTTTTGGTTCTCATTAGTGTTTTCCCACCAATAGGGCCTATGCACTTGATCTCTACCTTGTCTTTGCAAACAAGACACATTTCGAAAGCAAAAATGTTGAGGAGTCCATCACTCCCGAAATTTCTATGAGTGAATGTCCTAAACCACAAAGCGGGCACACGAAACAAGAGGTCGCCAACCCCCACTATCAAATTTTCACTTCAAAGTGTTGGACCAACAATAGAGCATGGGTGACACCATCTTGAATCACCATTTCGGAGATGCACCTACCAAGATCAGATGATACTCTTAAGAAATCAACAAGGTAAGTAGTCTTGTTCAGGAGACTTAAAACACTAAACCCTCACCGAAAGGTAAGATCGGTAGTTATCCATATTTAATGCATTCCATATTTACTTCCTTGCATTGCATAATCATTTTTCCTTTAGCATATTTAAATTTCCGCATTAGCATTGCATTGAAAAATTCTAAAGCCCCATGTGAATAATCTTGTGGTGTGTAACAACCCATAAGGATATTCACCGTGGTGGCCTAAAAATAATTATGCATTCATCTAGTTGCATTTGCATCATAGTTCTTTGCATACAAATAAATTTATAAAACTCCAAAAATATTTTCTGGCTTGAAGTTCTCGCTTAGAGTAATCGTGATCCATCTCTAGGCACATGAAGCCTATGTGGCCAACCACTAACGCCCTAATATGTTCCACTAGCTTTGTTGTCTATTTGAGTTTAGCAGATTCAAAGGGAGAGAGACATGATAGGATGACACCATCTTCACTTTGTCTACCTCAACTTCCACATCATCAACCCAAAGATTCCAATCTAGCTTGGGGAGAGCACCCCCATTATCTCGATAAGTATCTCTTTCCTATGTTTTAATATTAGCTAGATATGTTTGCTTTATTAAAAAGACACAAAAAAAGATGTATAACCATAGAAAACCAAATAAAAAGTATAGGCTATATATATATTAGTGTGATCTTTAGGTTTGGGAATAAATAAATAGAAGGAGTGTACCAAAGGTTACTTTACGCAAAAATAAAATAAACTCGAGCTAATTCTCATGCATGGAAATGATGAATAGTTACTCCGGTCGTAATTCCTTTCAAGTACCTAGCTTTCAAGCTCACTTTCTCTTGAGCCTTTAATGCAAAAACTGCTTTGACTTGAGATTTGCTATGAACCTAAAACACATGTAGCAAATGTCCGCCCTAAAAAGTCTAGGTGATTGACGGATATGATATATGAAAGTTTGAGTCGCTATTTATCTTACTCCTAGTGACACTAGATTTCTGGAGATTTATCTTTTGAAAATTATAAAATGCACATGATAAGTTCTTGTATGACAGTGTTGAGCCTCCTACCACAGCCATATATACATGCTCTTTAGATAGGAAAACCCTTTTCGATATATATAGGTTGCTTGCTTTGCATTGAGTTTGGTCAATCTTTGTCGATCCTTAGGAACTTGTCATTCTGCTGATCACGTACACTCCACCTCATCCCACTCTATTCCACTTGCATATATGCTACTTCTACCCTGGAAGTAAGCATCCACCCCACACACCCACCATACGCATCCATCATATACCCACCAAAAATGTTCCATTCCAATCCTAGGAGAGAACAACAAAAAATATTCCTTACACCCATCAATTCAGCCAACAATCTTATAAAGCTCCATTACTCTTGTCTATCTCTCAAAAGTTATTGCAAAAGAGATTTGGGTTGTATTAAAAAAAAGAAGAAGACAAAAGAAGAAAGGGGAGATGAAAAATGAACAAGTGTCCTACGGGCGAGTAGAGCCTACCTCCCTAAAAAAAGAAAGAGAATAAAGGAGAGTTAAAAAAAATGGACAAGTGTCCTCTATGAAAACAATGGGTACTAGATGCCCGCCTCTCCATGGAAAAAAAGAGAAGAAGAAAAGAAAAAGAAAGAGTATACAACCCAGGTTCTCCCAAACACTTTCAAATTCCCAAAGAGAAAGATATGTTTCCCTACAGAGCAAAGTAGAATTAGGCTTTCACTTCATTAAGCCTCATACACTTACCACCATATTCATTCCACTACACCATACACATGCACATGCAGTATGACTCGTGACTTTGGATCCATTGCTTGAACTTACAATATATGCTTAGTAAGTAGATTTAGTTTTCTCCCACCTATGAACTCCACATATAAGCTTTAGATATAGGGTGAGAGAGAAGAAGGCATAGTGTCCTCTTTGCCTTAGTCCAAAAATACCACATATTATGAGAGAAAGGCAACACAATCTTATTGCCTTAGTGAGGATCCACCAATACCACAAATGAGAGACTTGAAAGGGTCATACTAAAGGAACTTTGAGTTTTATTTTGAAAACTAGCAAAAACTCCAGAATGATGGTTGAACAAAGAGTCTGAGACATGGTGCTTGACTTGATTGTTCTATCTTTCAATTGCCCAAGATCCCAAGAAAAGGCTATAAGCTCCATGGTTAAAGGTAATATGGGTAAGTTGAAGGTTGAAAAGGTTTATTTTAATCTAGAGGAGAAATTTTGTTTGAAAGCATGTGTACTTTTGAGGCGTGAAAGCGTTGTAGCAACTCCCCATCCATTCTTGAGTTTGGCTTTGCTAGGGACTAGCAAAGGGTAAGCTTGGGGGAGCTTGTTGACACCTATTATAGCATAAAATATATAGGGTTTTAAAATTGAAATAAGGGCTTAAAATGAATATCATCCTATATTCCGGATATAGGATGACGATCGTGAATATCATCCTATATTCCGGATTGGTGGTAGATCACGACCGTGATAGCCCCTAGTTGGTTGTTTAATAAATTAGTTTCAGTGTCGTTGATCCTTTGTAGTCCCCATCCCGTCTGTAGGACTCGTGGAATTTATCTCTAGACGAATCATCCTTTGTTGGTGTTTCTCCTATGTGATGTCCCCGGATAGAACAAAAGAAAAGCAAGTTTACTACGAGTAAGGATTAGATATCTTAGTAATCATCTCTATACTTTTAACCTTCTTAGGTCTTGTGCTACTCTGGGTTAAGATTAGATCTTAGTCTCCTTCACACGTTTCCCTATGGATACGATATTTAAAACCCTCCCGTTGAAGGCTACAACGGTATCCGTGCGCTTGTGGATTATTCATCTTCAATATTTCTGTGGGCATAACAAATACCAACACTCACTATGCCTTCCACATCCAAAGGGTCAATAATTGTGAAACTCTAGCTTGTGCAATTTAATGCTATCTCTTGTCTTTGTGAGCCTTTTCTAGGTGATACTATGAGATATGAGCATACATTCTAATTGGCATCAACTTGTGAAGATATTTTCAATAGAACAATGCTTGAACTTGTTGATCCTTGGGCTTGCCATTGGTTGGTATGGATAGCTCTCAAAATAAGCTTTCCAGAAAGTCCAAGATCACTGAAATCGAGTTCGGAGTGAAGAGTTATGGCATTTTCGGTGAGGTGACATATATCTTTGTTTACGTAGTGCAAAGGCGCCGCACCTGGATAGGTCATGACAAAATGGTTTTTGAACTCTATTGACTAGTTTTGGTTGTGAGTGTATATATACTCATCATATGCCCCCCAAAGCTATCTGTTGACAACCAAAACATTGCAAACCTTCCATAAAGCCATATGAAGACTCTTTCAAGTGATGTCAAAAATATGAAGATCATATTTCAATTGGTATTCATAGACAATCTTTCAATCTGGTATATCAAGGAATATGTCTTCAGCTAGTATCTCAATATGACAACAAGAGTTAGCAATAGAATTTCAATTGAGATCAAGCACAAGTTTGGGTAATCTCCTTGAAGATGATGATGTTGAGAGATGGGCACAAATGAAATTATCTTGCGTAAAAGAATTACTAGTCCCATCAAAGCACTAAATTCAAATATTGAAATCATCTTCTTGGTGGAGATTGTGAGGCTTAGAACAAAGGTATATCACTCCATAGAATCTTGTACTACCTTTGTGCATCTAGGCCCTTACATGCTAGTGTGTGCATGTGTATGCAATATTTTGAGTCACACCATGAGTTTGCTCTTGTGGTGACGATTAGAGATTTCTTTAGATATTTGGTTCATACCTCTTATGGTGCTGGCATGAGTTAGTCTCATGTTAAATGTCATCTAAGTAAGGTATGAGCTAAATATACTAACTTCTCAAGAATCTTGGCTCAAATTGTTGCATACTTTGTTTGGTAGAAAAATTAGGAGAGAAATCATATATGCTTTGAACCTTGCTCCACTCTTGCTCTCACTTGTCTACCATCATATTTCTTCCTTTTTAGTGGAGAGATCCTTTTTGGAGATTAATGCCAAAGGGGGAGAAATATTAAAAGTGAGATTGATATGTGGTTTTAAAGGGGTAAAGGAGAGGCATGTAAGATTTTTTAAAATTTTTGTGGTATGTGGAAGTATGATAGCTTAAATTAATGCTCTTTAAGGACCATTTATGCTAGCGTGTGACATTCATGCCTTGTATGGTGGATTGTTTATCTCTTGAGTGCATGAACTGTCATGAGCATCATGGTTATCATGTTACACCTTGCACCCCACGGATGCTAAGATATAGGAGAGTTCCCACACTTAATCTTAAATATGTGCATTTGGCATTTGAGGCCAAAATTTGAATTCCTTCAATGCACACATTTAGGGGAGCTCACTATATCATAGGATTCAAAATTTTAATGCTTATCAATCTCTTGTAAGCTTTAATTGTGTTGTCATCAATCACCAAAAAAAGGGGAGATTGAAAGTGCATCTAGCCCTTTAGTGGGTTTTGGTGAATTGAATGCCAACATAATTAAAGGTCTAATTAGATTGCTAAGTGTTGAACAGAAACTAAGTCTATTACATATACTTGTGAATTGTGTAGTAACAAGTATATTCAAGGTTCCACAAGTAAGCAAACTTGATGGTATTCCACATAGTATGGAAGCAAAGCTAAATTGTGTATTGTTGTAGTGGAAGATGATGGAAACAATCTAGTTGAAGCAAAAGACAACAATGCAAATGGAATCAATTAAATGGCTTATAAGTTGTGGAATATCATAGCATCATGTGAAAGCAAGCATGCTTGGCAAAAGGCAAATGAGACAAGAGTTGATGATTTTAGATTGGTCTCTATAATGGCTTGCTTTCCATGAATGGAAGATTGATGTAAGTGTTTGGAGTGTCAAGCCAAAATGGATAGAATATAAGGAACCGTGAATTGGCTTGACCATATTGATGTTGATCCATATATGTCTCTATGTGAGTCAAACCGAAGTTTGATTGGTCTCAACATTCATATCTACAAGATAATCAAGCAAGGATCAAAGAGCTGAAGAAATGGTTATTCAATGGATGCTTAATGTGATGTGACTTGAATATGCCTTGATAAGGTGAAGATAGCAAGGAAAGGGCTTCGAGGTACTAAGCGAAGGTGAAGGGCAAGCGGTGGCTTGGGACCGAGGTACCATGGCTAAGGTGAAGAAGAGAGTACTTGCATTTAGTCGAGGAACTAATCAAACTATGAGGAGTCATATTGTGTTAAGATCAAATCATTAGTGGAAGTGACTTGAAGCCATAAGTTGAACTCATATTTGTGGAAATGGTTCAAGTCACATGCTCAAGGTATATTTGCTCTAAGAGATGAGACAAAGATGATAGAGGATGATGTACAGGTTGATGGAACCTCTCAAGTGCAATGGATGACAACCTGGACTCATGGAGGTTTAAATTTATTTATATTTTGAATCTTGAGTTTAGGACATGCCGTACTATTAAGTGGGATCCTAGAACCCTTGTTAGCTACATGTGAACTAAATGCTAAAACCTTCAGCTCAGCCAAAAACATCACTCCAAGCCAAAACAACCATCCAAAACTCAGTTTTACACTTTGTCGTTACAAAGGCGCGGCGGTGCGGCGTAAGTGAGGCGGTGCAGCGCGATAAGTGCCGTTCGGCACTGCCACAAGATAAGTGAGGCGGTGCCGCACTTAATCCGACCGTTGGGGTCCGTCGGGTATAAATACCCATTCTACCCCTCCCACAACGGTCACCTGGCTCGAACCTTCTTCTTCCTCACAAAAAAAATAGCCAGGACCTCACCTCTTGCTCTCTCTCACTCCTCCGTTGAAGCACCTTGAGCTCCCCACTCAATCCCTCACTTTCCACCACGGATTCTTGAGGGAAAAGACAGCAAACGACTTGTGGAGGCCAGATCTACTACTTCCCATCTTGAAAGAGCATTTGGTTCACGTTTGGCCGGTGTGCTAGGGTTCTTTACTCTTGGAGTTTGCTCCTAGCCGGCTAGGCGTCGCCCTTGAGCTGCCCCTTCATGTGGCAGCCTTGGGAGGTTTGTAACCTCACTCAAAATCAAGAAAATCACCCCTCATCTCAAGGGTTCACTCCCTTAACTTGAGAACGAGGGAAGGGACAGCTTGTGTGGCGAATCCCAATCCTTTTGTGGATACCTCAACAACATGGACGTAACCCAGCCTTTGTGGCGACGGTGAACCACGGGAAAAATCCTTGTCTCACGTGTGCTTTTTACATTCTTGCATATATATTCTTGTGAGCTAGGATTTGTCCCGATCTACTTTGTTGTTGAGTTCCTAGCACTTTCTATTGGATATATGTGATATATTTGTGTGCAGGAACCTGGGAAAGTCACTCGATCTAAGTTTTGTTGCTTAGATTTTAAACTGCAGTTTGTGTTTGTCCGCGGCGGCGCAGTGCCCGTTGTTCTTCAAAACTGCTTGAGTTAAGTTTTTACAGTGTGATTTTAAGGTACGGGCCTATTCAACCCCCCTAGGCTTCCTAGACTCGACATCAAGGTCCTTACAACAGTCTAGCCCCGTTTCAACATCGATGAGAACAATGTTCTACTCCAGTAGCTTCTTCAAATAAGTCTTGTACCAAACACATATCTATCAGTTGTATGTGAAAGATGCAGCATTTTGGGTTCTTCGACCAAAACGAATACAATGCAAGAGAAAACTTACACCGGTAATATTTATTGAGCATTTAAAGAACGCACACCCATAGTTCTCTGTCTTCGCCCTTAACTCGATTACTCTATCTATCCAGCACCACGGGCACTAGATCAGAGAGAGTTTAGTCTTTGTCCTTGTCTTTAACAAAGTTCTAGTGCAAGGCTCCTGCACCCACAACGCTAAGCTTCTTGAAGACATGGGCTCCAAACCTTTGAGGCATTTGAGATAGAAATGGCTTCCATAGATTGTCAACACACTCCTAGGAGCTCACTTCCCTGTACTAGAAGTGCTATCATATAAGGCCTTGTTTGGTAGGGTGAGCCATGGACAGCGCAAGGGTATGCCCCTGTATGCCAAGGCATCTTGAGGAAAATTTTTAATAAGTATGCATGTTTATATAAGTATCTTAAACATTATTGTCGTGGCTCATACTGCTATTTAAGCCTTGCTATATTTAGTCGCATCTTTACTTGTGTGCATGTGTGCATGAGCATTAGTAATGCATTTTTCCATGAACGAGAATAGCTCCCCATGAACTGAAGCTCTCCGTCATTTACGTTGTCGGTCAGCGCTCGTTGGCATCGTTCACATGCTAGTGGCCTACGAAGGAACTAAATCACCCACACCTGTCAGTACTCGCCAACATCGTTCACCGCCGCTCAGAGCCTAGCTAGCACCACACCGGTCAGTGCTCGTCGACCACACCGGTCAATGCTCGTCGGCGTCGCTCACCGCTGCTCAGAGCCTAACACATATTAGCAGCCCACGAAGGACTAAATCACCAAAACCCAAATCAGGGCTAAAAAGCGCTACTTCCCGGCTATTAGTTTATGGCTAGAGCAGATTGTGTAATTTTGCTTATTTTTTTCATTTCCTTCTTTTCGTGTTTTGATAGTTTAGATCCTTTGTAACTCTGTTTCTTTTCATTTAATAAAGCTTCAGTACAGCCCTCAGGCCTCTCCCGTTCCTTCCAAAAAAAAAATACTTAAACCCAAAATTAAAGTTGTACGTGCTCGTCTCTGCCAGGCTGCCCGGCCAATCCGCTAGCGTTCCTCTGGCCCCACACCGCTTGGTTGCTCAGCACCTAGCACGGGCTGACGGCAGCATGACGGTGCCACCTCACCCGATAGCCGATCTCCACTCTGGCAACCAGCACGGCATCGCCGACAGGCAGCCGCCACTTCCCATTCAGTCATTTTCCCCTCCCTACCCTACCCTGCGGCCCTGCCCCTTTTCCTCCCAGACTCAGTCCAGCGCGAAGGAGCCGGTGGCCGGGCAGTGGCGGCGGCGCTATTTCTATAGCAGCAGGATTTGGCAGGCATACCTCAAGAGTGTGTTTTAGTATTCGCCCTCCGTCTAGAAAAAGAATAAAATTCTAGCATAGTGTCATATTTTACTACCTTGAGTTTGACAAATTACAAATAAAATAATTAATATTTATAATATCAAATAAATACAATAAGGTCATTAGTAGTTATAAAATACATTTTATAAATTGCTTCGAAACCATAAAAATGGATACTATTTCCTAGGAACTTGGTCATGAAAAACATTTTTTTTGACAACAATCATGAAAAACATTGTTTTTTTGAGAATGGGTAACCTCCAACAGGGTTTCATCCCTATAAAACTCACTTCTTCTTTTTTATTAATAGCATTGTCATAGCATCAAAAGTGCTTATGTAGCAGCTTACTAAATGTAAATGAAGCTATGATGAAAGATCATTTGCAAATACTGAACTCTGATAAACATATAAATTCTTCCCCCTTTGGCTCTTTTTCTCTCCTAGCTATAAGCTATTTGCTCTTAATAGTCAAACATAGAGATTCCTAGGAAGTTTCACAGGATAGTTAGGTAGCTGAGGAAAGCAGAATGACGTGTATAAGGGACTATCAGACCTCGCTGATAAATGAATTTTGTCATACCCTCAGCGATAAACGGGATTATTGATAAAAAAATTCCCTCACTGCAACCTTGTATAAAAAGGAGGTGCGCAGGAAGGATTAGGCAATAGCGCAGTGGTAAGCAAGTGAAGTGCTCCAGTGAACAAACAACACTCAATGGCCATAGGCTCAGCAGCTTTAGTGGTGGTGTTAGCGATCGCGGCGGTCGCCGCGGCAGAGACTGGAACACCAGCAGCAGCGCCGATAGGGCTGTCCGACTGCAACACCAGCTGCGGGGGCGTGAGCGTGCCGTACCCTTTTTGGCTTCGGGCCGCCGCGCTGCTACTGGCCGGGGTTCAACCTCACCTGCGACCGGAGCAACGGGCAGCTGCTCCTGGGCGACGGCACGCTCCGTGTCGCCGAGATCTCCCTCCGGAACGCCACGGTGCGCGTGGTGCGCAGCGGCTCCATCATCGACAGCGCCAGCATCACCTCCGACCGGAACGTCTCCTTCGGCGGCAGCTTCATGGACCACGGCTACATGCTGTCCAACGGCAACGAGCTGGTGCTCTCCGGGTGCAACCTGGTGGCGACGCTGGTGGAGGACCTCGGTGTCGGGCCCGGCAGGTCGGGGCATCATCAGCGGCTGCGCGTCCTTCTGCTCGTTCCGCAACAAGAAGGTGGACAGCGTCGGGCAGACGGGCGCGGGCACCAAGTACTGCTCCGGCATGGCGTGCTGCCAGGCGCCCATCAACTACCACAGCTCGCCCACGCAGGTGCGCCCTCAGGTGGCTGGACGCCGGCAACCACAGCGAGGCGCTGACGTTCCTGCCGACCTACGTGTTCGTGGCGGAGGAAGGGTGGTTTGACCAGAGGACGCTGGCCGACGAGCTGCTGAGCGTGAAGGAGAGCCCGTCGAGGGCGGCGCTCGAGGTGCCCTTGTCCTCCTGTGGGGGTCAAGCAGGGCCTTCCAGCGCTGCCGAACTTGCCGGCCAACGCCACCACGGCATGCTCTGCCGACGCAGACCGCGTGCTCTGCAAGAGCGACCACAGCGTCTGCGCCGCCGGAAACTTGGGGCTATACGTGCCAGTGCCAACAAGGTTACGACGGCAATCCTTATCTCGTCCATGGATGCCAAGGTTAGTTGCATATTACTCCAGTTCTCTACTTCTAATGTGCCTGGTTTCCACCAAAAAAAAAATATATTTTGCTTCTTTAAATTGATTGTGACAATCATGATCTAGTATCTTTAACTAAGATCCACATGACGTTGTCCTAAGCTGCTTCATAAACAAGACCATCTATAATTTATTTACTGAAAACCATGACGTTGTCTGAAATTGCTTTGTGAATCAGGATCTATCATCTATTAGTAAAAACTCCATGACCTGATCCTGCTTTGTGAACTCGGAAATAAAACGTCCAATGACTGCCACTAGAGTAAAAGTCTACATATATGACAGCTAACTTATTTGTCGTTAAAAATAATTAAACTTTAGTTTCCCCGAACTTATATTCTTTGATTGATATGCAACTAGTACATCATGCGCATGTATATGAACAGTAGCCGGGTCCACCTTGAAGTCGTCGTCGTTTTTTTTATAACAAAGTCGTCGTCAACATCTTCACCAGTTTCTTAGTAATTTCTTATTTTTTAGAAAATGAGAAGTTGGTACAACAATATCCTAATATATCTTCTCTAATATTCATATGTAGTGTGGGTTCCACAATTACGGAGTTGAAAAGATGACTAAAAGGTCAAATATTGGTGACCTCCAAAACAAGAGAAAGGTGTAGAGCAAGAAAAAAAAATATCACTGTCCCCAATAATGCTTCTATCTAGCTTTTGTCAGCCTAAAGCAAGAAGCTGAAACAAACCTCCTAGTGGCTGAGTTGGTTTTCAAAAACTTCGAAAGCTGGCTTCTAAGAAAATAATAAAAAGCTCAAAATCACTTTATGAATAGTTTTTCAGATTTTTAGTATGCTAAAATCTAAGGGGCATCGGTGATTTTACCCTGTTTTCGAGGCTAATGGTGATTTTGCCCCTATTTTTTCATATGTGCGATTTTACCCCTGTTTTTTTGAACTGAAAGCAAGTTTTACCCCTATTCCGTTAACAACACTTGACGGTGTTAAAAGGACCATGAAAAGACCATTTTGCCCATGCGTTTTGCCCTTACTTTAGATAGATTTTTGCATGAATTGTACATAATCTCAGCAGTAATTTTGAGACAAATTTTAACACAATTTCAACAACATTTTAACACAATTTTGACATTTCAATAGTAATTTGACACAAATTTATCACAATTTGAACAAAGGGCTAACATATCCGTAGCACCACATGCATATACAACCATTCAAGTCGACAAAAGCACCAAGCATACAAGTGTAGCAAAAGATGACCAACCATTAGAGAGCTATTACATGTCTAGTGGCAAATATAGCATTCATGCATCAAAACCTAACAATGTTGCCAAGCTCCCACGTCCTCTTCTCCCCCTTCCCATTCCCCTTCCTCTTCCCGCACTTGTTTCATCACCACCTGTACCTCTTCCCCTTCCCCTTCCCCTTCCCCTTCCCCTTCCTCGTCCTCCTCCAGTTGCACTTGCACTTGAACTTGCATCTGCACCTACACTTCCACTTGCACTTGCGCTGCAAAGAAAGGAGGAAAATTGTTTTAGTGAACAAGTTGGTAATGAAGTATAGAAATAAGCAAAACAATTGACTCACAGTGATGCATGCTGCTTCTTTTCACTAGCAGTGGGACCTCCTTGGCAATGCTTAGCTGTATGTCCTAGTTCATTGCATTCAGAACATGGCCTCTGTTTCTTTGTGCCAACTTCATCATATGCCTTGACTCTACCATGCCTTGGTCTCCCTGGTTTTCTCCTCAACTTAGGCTTCTTAAGTTTGTAGCCCAAATCAACTTTTGGCCAGCCATCCTTGGATGCCATTGGATTGAAAGTACCTTCGTATGCCTTTTTGAGCCTATCAATAGAGAAGTATTCATGGACAAAGGTATCCATCGGTACTTTCCTACTTAGCTTTCCAATGAAAGCCAAAGCATGGTTGCAAGGCTTTCCGGTCACTTGCCAAGCCCTACAAGTACAAGTCTTCTGCTCCAAGTGGACTGCATATCTGAATCTGTTCACTGTTACTTCAGCTTTCCTTGCACCACATATTAGCACATCATGGTCTTTGATGGTCTTGGATTTAGCATTTAGTGCATTGGTAATAGAAGGGATGATTATTCCAGACATTTTACTAGTAATCTTGGCCCTCAAAACAAATCTTTCAATGATCATTTGTCTTATCCTATCATGCATGTCCACAATTTGAAAATCCTTGCATTTTGATATCCAACTATTGAAGGATTCAGAGATATTATTGTTGATGTAATCTACCTTGCAATCTTCGCCAAACTTGCTTCTACTCCACACAAATGGATGATTGTCATCCAACCAGCCATGTGCACTAGGATCCTTTTCCTCTATCTTTCCCATGAAGTAGTCAAACTTGTCACTTGTGAAGCTCTTGGCAGCTGCCCACATATTCTTGCCATAGAGCTCTCCAGTGAACCCATTTTTCTTCATGTTTTTCCACAAATGCCTCATGCACTCTCTATGTTCCACTCCTCGGATATACGTCATGTACCCCCCCCTCTATTCCTTTGCATGCATCTGTACTAATGACCAAACCTGTGGGATGACCAATAGCCTTCTTCAAGTTGTCCACAAACCAAGTCCAACTTTCCGTAGACTCTGTCTCAAGCACTCCATATGCCACTGGAAATAGACAGTTCTGACCATCCACTGCAACTGCTGCTGCCAACTGGCCTCGTGATCTTCCTGTCAAGTGAGTGGCATCCATGGCAATATAGGGCCTGCAACCTTTCAAAAACCCATCAATGCATGGCTTCAAAGCAACAAAAGACCTCTTGAAACAAACATTACCATTATGATCTTCAGTGTCTAGCTCAACAACGCTACCCGAACTGATCTCAACAACTCGCCTTGATATGTAGGCAGCAACTCATAACTATCATCCCACTTTCCATAAATCATGTCAAAAGCTCTATCCTTGCCTCTAACAACCCTGTAATATGGAACATCGATGGAGTACCTTTTCTGTAGCCTTTCATGCAACTCGGTTGGCCCCATTTCAGGTTGTTCTCGCAGCAAGTCCACCACTCTGTCAGCTACCCATTTGTTTGAGGCCATTGTGTCACCACAATTGTTGGCGAGACCCACAAGTATGTTCTCAGCCACTTGTCTTAACCTGCAACAAAGAGAGCAACAAAACAACCACATTTTGAGAAAAAAACAGCAAGAAAACAATCATTTTTTGAGAAAAACAGCAAGAAAACTAATTACCTTGCAGCCACTAAACTTCTTGCCGGTAGTAGCATAAAACGTCCACTCACAACCCATATCAGCACTCAAGCATTTGGCTCTAAATCTCTTCTTATCACTTTTCAAAATCTCAAATGCATGATCATTCAAAATAGCATGGTTTTTTACATGATCGGGTCGAGTGGGGGTCTCGGGCCGGGACTCGGGTGGCGTCGGGTGTGGTTTTTTTTTTTTTACATATCACGCTAACACTGTTAAATCTAGGGGTAAACGGAGGTTTCGTGCTGTGAAAAAACAGGGCAAAATCGCACATATGAAAAAAACAAGGGCAAAATCATCATTAGCCTCGAAAAACAGGGGTAAAATCACCAATTTCCCAAAATCTAAATGTATCTTATAAAAGCCAATAACAAAAATCAATACCTAATCAGAGCCAAATGCTAAAATGTCGGCTTTTAA
Source organism: Hyparrhenia diplandra (assembly GCA_015847255.1). Taxonomy (NCBI): domain Eukaryota; kingdom Viridiplantae; phylum Streptophyta; class Magnoliopsida; order Poales; family Poaceae; genus Hyparrhenia; species Hyparrhenia diplandra. Next base: position 21,531 of record JADLZK010012374.1, on the reverse strand, counting down.
ATAAAATACCAAAATCTATAGCTCAAATAAATAAGCACTTAGCACCGCCGAGGTAATCATATACCAAAAGTCTGAATATCTCTCGAGAATGAAGGTGACCTTACCATGGACAGCAAGCTGGTTGTTCATGCATTCTATATGGCTCAACTAATCATTAGACATAGTTGGAGCATGCAGGGGTCTCATATGAACTAGGGTGCACTAGCGCCCGAACGTCCGGACGACGCTGCCCCATTCAAACACCGGCGCGACCGCACACGCACACCGCTGAGTTCGATGCCCGCGCTGCTCACCCAGCCGCAACAAACAAGTCAACGGCCTCGTCCCCCTCCGTTCCCATCACCCGCAACCGGGGCCACACCTGCGCAACCGAGTCCCGCTTCCATTGGCCCCGCACCTCGTCCCCTGTCTTCATCCCCACCCCTCATCGATGTTAGCACCCTCCCATCGGATGCCCCGTTCTGCCCGCCTAGCATGGAGGACTCCCCACGGAAGGGACCCGCCCCTCCCACGTGCACGGATTAGCCCTGCCCCCTCACCGGGGCCCCAACACCTAGACCCCAGCTCCCCCCATAGCCCGCCCCTAGCTCACCGCACTCACGCCGATCCGATGCAAAACATAGAAAAAAAAGCTATTGGAACAACGAAAAGAAGGTATTGGAACATCGAAAAAACATCTAATGCAACAAACAAAAATACGAACTACAACATAAAAAAATGATATTACAACATTAAAAATGATGGTGTGACTAGTACAACATTGCAAGACTAAAAATGAAAAACATCTACCGCGACATTAAAAAAAATTGCCGCAACAATGAGAAAAAGATATTACAACATCAAAAAAGAAAGTCTAATGCAACAAACGGAATATGAACTGCAAAAACATCGAAAAATGATGTTGCGACTAGTACAACATCTCAAGACTACAACTGCAACACCATGAAAATGTCTGTTGCAATAACCCAAAAAGGAGGAGGGAGGCCGGGCCCGGATCTGGGCTATGTGCCGTCGCCTCGCTGGGTTCCTCGATCCGTCGCTATCGCACTTAAGGGTGCGATCACCTCCACGACGCACATGGAGGTCTCCATCGGATCCACCACCGGAGATGGTGTAGATCGTCGCCGAGAGAGTGCGGTCACCGTCACAATGCACGTTGATCCCTCCACCAAATCCACCGCCCCGAGGTGGTGCGGTCGTCGTCCGAGAGGGGGCACGCCGCCAGATCCGCCCAAACAAGTATTGGAGGCGATCGCCGACATCGGCATCGGTAGCACCTTGGCACCACCTCAACACAACAGGGGACGAGGGCACAACGCCGAGCTGTGGGGCAGCGTACACAACACATAGGGGCGCGGGGCACGGGGCACCTCGCCGTGTGAGAAGGGGTGCAAAGTGAGGTGGAGCATGGGCGGCAGAGAGGAGCGATGGAGTGCGGAGTTGCTATAGACGCAACGAGAGGTGGGTGCGTTGCAGGACATGAGGCAGCGAGGCGGAGAGGAGTACGGTGAAGCAGCGATGCGAAGCCAAGTAAGTGGGGATTGAGGATTTCATTTTTTATTATCCGTGGCCACCAAGTGGGGATTGTTGGACCTGTGCTGTGGCCTAGGAACGGGGCGTCCGGAGCAAGACGTCTGGGGCACTAATTATGAAAAAAAGATAATTTTGACAATTGATGGTCAAATTATCTTCAACACATTGATGATAGCAATGGATGCAAGCGAGATTCTCTGTTATCGGGTAGATGATTCCATCAATCACCTTGGCAAGTTGTTCTTTTTGGAACAGATCCATTGTAGTTTCTAGTGCAACTATGTAGTGGCTTAGACCATCTGCAGCGGGCGTCGCGCAACGCCTCCTCCAGTACCGCGGTAGCGAAAAAATCCCTCAGCGGGGTACTTTATGAGTTCGGCATCGTCATGCACGGCGCTGCCTTCCACCAGACTGCAAGGACGTAGCGAGTCTCCGGTACAGCCAAGGTGGGGTCCGCCGATGGCAGCGCGTGAGAGAGAGAGGAGAGAGGTGATAACATGCAGCGTGGTCCCTACTATTTCAAATACCTAAAAAATGTTATAACTCGTAAAACTAAAAAACCAAATTAAATTCTGATTGCATCATTAAATTCGTCTTAACAAATACTTCAAAACTAGATCTCACTTGGATATATTTAGATAAACTTACAAGTGGACCCCATTGATGTTAGTTGGTATATAGTAGAGATATAAAGAAGGATGAGTGTGGAGAAATTCACATCAGAAAGGAGAGAATCTTGATGACTAGGATATATAGAGAAGGTAAATAGAGGAACATGAGTCTTGGATAGTCTTAGGCGAGGGCTTGCTTCACCATGGAGCTTGGGGCTAGGAACACCCAATCTCAAGGTATTTAGCTAGGCCTTACACAATATTTGTTGGATTAGGCTGTGCATATGTGTAGAACTATTTGTCAAGGAAAATGCAATCACCAAGGGCATGTTCGAGACCTCCATCTTCGTGGCTGTCAAAAAACTAGGCCACAATATTTTTTTTGAATCGTAAAACTAGGCCACAATATTTTGTTAGTATTATTGTTCCCTATTGGAATTAGATGAGCCTAGGCCCTGATCTGGTTATCTATGCATGTGGGTGGAGAGGCAAAGAAACGAATCAACAATTATTTTTACCAAATATATAGATTGTTATAATACAGAGTATATAGTAAGAGGCTATAGGAAATGACCCTGCTACAAACCAAATGTATTCTACAAATAACGAAATTATTTGAAAGATGTTTACATTTCTTAGGAAATCAAAATGGATTTAAAACTAGTGACTTCACTTACTATGCAAGAAAAAACAAGTAAAATAAAACCAAATCACTTATGATATTTTGCAAATGACTTGAGTTTGTTTTGTAGTGTGTGGATGTCTAAGAAAACATATATTTGGAGTAGAAGCCATTTGTTTCCATGAAAATGTATGTGTTATGTACTCATGTTGGAATAATAAAATTATGTCATCGTAGACATCGATGAATGTGCGCGGCCACAAGACCACGGGTGCTTCGGCGAGTGTATCAACACAATTGGAGGTTACAAATGCCAGTGCCCTCATGGAACCCATGGTAACTACACCGTCAGAGATGGTTGCACCAAGTCCTCAACTCCAGGTTAGTTTGTTTCATCTTTAACTTCGTTGGTACCACCTTTTGGTATATTAGTATCCCATATGCTCTTCCTTAACTACTTTTGATCAGGTTTAGTCATGATTTCCTTCCGAGCACATTTGTTAATGTTTCTTCTATGGGCGAGCATTTTTTGGGAAACTGAAAAAATAATCGTCCAATAAGTTTTTATCTCAACTCCTTAAAGTAAGTACTAGGTATATAAATCTCTCCTCCAACTCCTAGATGTATATCTGTGTTCCATTCAACATATTATGCCTCCTAGCCCTCCTCCCACCCATTTTTATTATTATTCATAGTCGGGTACCTCTAGATGCCACCTAGGCATAATCCATGACTTGACAAGTGTTTTTAAGTAGATTAAGAGATGTTCTTAATTAGTATTTGTTATTTTTGTTCAATAATACAGTTGGAAAACTATAGAATATATTAACATAATATAATAGTGTTTGAAATGTTTATTTAACATACAATGTTGGAAATATTTGACCTATATTAGACAATCTCTAAACTATCATCTGGTTCGGTTTACTCCCTCAACTATTTCAATTGGTCGAGTTTACCCTTTAATAGGGTTTGGGCTTTTTTTCCTTCTCCATGTTCCAACGGTTTTTTTTGACAAGAGCAACCTTAATATATTAAGCAGCCAGATTACATAAAGGTCTTCTAAAGAAGACCTAATTACATCTTGGTCCTGCGACCAGATTAGCACAACAACTATATCGGAGATGTTGATGACGAAGAGCTCGCCGGGCGAGAGGCCGTAGGGGGTGCCAATGGTGCATACACCCGAATGGAAAGACCGCACAAAGCATCGCTTGAAGGTGGATCGGCGAGCCGATGGAGAACACATCGGGCGACCGGCGATAAATTCTTAGATGTCGCCAGAGGTAGAAGATGAAGCTCCAAGTCGAATCCTAGGGGGAGGCGAAGTAGTCGAGCCAACGTTGGATGAGTAGGTGCCCGATAGGGAGCCGAGGATTGGCGGGATCAATGGCTGCACCGAAGAGGTCGAGGCGGAGGCCGGGACCCATGGACATCGGCCGCGGCGGAGATGCCCAAAAATCTTGGCTCACGGAGGCCATGAGCAATGGCGTGCCTATTGGGAGATGTCCACGGAAGAGTAAAGAGTGACACCCAAGACACATTGGATCCCGGTATTCCACCATCGTGACATGCAAGCCTTGCATGCAGCAGGTAGAGGGACACGTCGATGGGCTTCGTGGCGCACCTGCGGAAGACATTAATGAAGTGGGTCCTACCATGTAGGTCGTGGGCCCCATGTGGGAGGACTGGAGTAGCGAAAGGCTAGAATCGCGACGTCGGCGAACATGAAGAGCGCCGCCTCGGCCCAATCAATGCGGACCTGGAGATGGGGTCCGCCGATGGAGTCGAGCCCGTGCAGGCCCACCCTCACTATGCACGCGAAGGCGGTGTGCCGATTGTCCTTGGCCCATCTATCGCGTGGATCCGCTCGACGAGACGGAGGGCGCTCGCCCGTCCCCAGCACCAAAGGCATAGCAGGGAGGACGAAGCACCGGTGTCATGAACCAGAATTGGGCCACCCCGAGAGTGGCTAGATGGGCCACAACGCAACGCCGCCCGGCCCAGGAGGGGCTAGGGGAGTGTGTGCGCGCAGGGGGGCCGGCCCCTGCCGCCACCACCTCCTCTCTCCCGCGCAAGTCTGAGTTTGCTTCATATTCAAGTTAGGATTTTCTTAGGTAATTTTTGGTGTGCAAGGGGCTATCTCGTCTATAAGGGAGACCCTTATTAGGAAAATAAATAAATAGGAAAGTTTGTAAAAGGTATTCCAATCGTATAAGGAAATCTTATAGAGATTGCTTAGATTACAAGTCCCACTTGTCGGGCTATATAAGCAAGAGGCATGTAATCTCTAGGGGATAAGCAAGCAAATAAAAAAATATCTTCAGCTCCCTAGCTCTCCGCATCGCCGCCGCCCTCACCTCACCGCCCGCAGCCCCCTCGTCACGACGGCTCCTCCCATCTACCTCGACCCTCATGCTGCTGCCCGTCGCCGCCGGCGAGAGGCTATAGCCCCGTACGCCATCTCAGAAGCTTCGTCGAACGAAGAACCCGTGTCAATTCGGCCCAATCTAGCCGGAATCGACAACCGGGCTTCTACAGCGATGGGATCGGAGCCCGCAAGAAGTCCGGCGCGCAACGGCGAGCAGTGCACTGGTGAAAGGTCCTAACGGCTAGAGGGGGGGTGAATATCCTATTAAAAATTCTTGCAACAACACTAAACAAGGCGGTTAGTAAATAAGATGGCGAAGCAAATATAGCGTGCTACGAGCTAGCTATGCAAGCCACAAGTCAATTCTATTGTCTCCAAACACAAGCAACAACTATGTTGCTAATATACTCCTAGGTGAACAATATATGCTAACTAAATCAACCACTAGGAGCTAAGCAAAGCTAAGCAACTCTAGCACACCACAAACTGCACAAGATGGATAGTGAAAGTAATGCAAGTGGACTAGAATACAATACCACCGTTGTAGTGTCGAGGTTGCCGCCAATCACCGTGTACTAAGAGAAATCTCCAACGAGCACAACACAAGTGACACGATGATTTTTCACCGAGGTTCACGTGCTTGCCGACACGCTAGTCCCCGTTGTGGCGATACACTCACTTGACGGTTGCTAAGCTTAATGGCGCGGTGCCAAATCCCCGGTGGGAGCTCAAGCACACCGATCACAAGAGAGGATTCACAAGCCACGAGCAATCCACTAGTGCTCCTTTCGCGAATCTCCCACGGGGTAAGGAACGACCCCTCACAAGTCCACCGGGTGTGGCCTCGAACAAGCTCCAATCAAGCTCAACACCACCTCAACCTCAAAGCCGCTAGGGAACCAAGCAAATTCCTAAGAGGAAACAAATCCTGCAGCTCCTCCAAGGATGAAGTGCCTCTAGATGCAATCAACAATGCAATGCACTTCAATCTCTCTCAATCTCACCCAAAGATTCAAAGTTAGGATGAAGAGATGAGTGGAGGGGAGTCTCACAAGCTCACAAGTGTGTAGGAGTGTTAAAATGTGCAAGAGAGAGCTCTACCCGGTCAACCAAGTATATATAGAGCCCCACTCAAAAACATAGCCGTTGGGGTTTACAAGCACCGACCGGACTTCGGACTTCGACCGACGCACCGGCCGGTTCGATCGGCGTCCGGGTCGCAAATTGACCGCGTCCGTCGTCTTGACCGACGCCCCCCACCCCCCAATCCCGGCAAACTATCTTCATGCTTCCGGTCGGCGTCCGGTCATGACCGGAACCTCCATTTCATGCGTCCGGTCGACCCTCCAAGTTGAGCCGAAAAAACATGCTTCTTGGAATTTGACCGGACTCGCAGACCCGGACCGTCCGGTCAAAATCGAAGCGTCCCGGTCCAGCGTCCGGTCGCCGTCTTCTGCGATTTTCAGCATTTGTCGTCACCTTTGCTTCAACCTTGATTAAGCTTCTTGCCTCAAGTTGCCAACATGTCGAAGATGATCTCAATATCATATATGTTAGCATGTCGCGATCGATTAGGCAAGAACGAAGTTAGTGCTCTCATATCCTAAATGCAATATGCAAGTCAATTGGACCTAGAGGCACTTGTCATTGTATTTACCGTGGCATCCCCTCTTGATAGTCGGCCATCTATCCTAAATGTGATCACACTCTCTATAGTATCTTGATCACCGAAAAGAAAACCCTATCAAGTTATACCTTTGCTTTGATCTCCGGGTCCTTTTCAAACCGACTATTGAGCTTGACGATCCATCATGTCCATCATCATCGTCCATGTTCATGATCATCATGCTCCATTAACGTCCATGCAATCCTATCTCTTAAGTCACACTTAGAGCAAAGGATTAGCATAACAAGGTGTCATCAATTTCCAAAACCTAACATGAGATTTCAATCTCCCCTTTTGGTAATTGATGACAACCAATTCAATCGAAATAAATTTAATTGGAACTTGAATTGCTTGTCCATAGCATTTTAGTCATGAATCAAAGTTGGACAACCATATCAAGGTTCGGTTTTGGTAATAAGACTCCCCCTACATATGTGCTTCCATGTGTTTTGGATCAATTTGGCACATATGTATGGATAGAAATTTTGAGAGAGTCGATATTACCAAATGAGATGCTAAGGTTCAAAAAATTCATACCTTTGAAGCATGAAACCAATCGAGTCCTTAGCATCTTTGTAACTAGACATTAATCAAAACTCAACATACCCCATGAGATCTAACATTATAGGCATAATGTGAGCAATGTCTAGATACATCCTATGCATGCTAGTTGATCAATACACCATTTAATTTTCAAAAACTAGCATACACCAAGCAATCATATATATTGAATTTAGATTGCAATGCAACATTTCATCATGATCATGCACATACAGATGCACAAATAGTCTATGAGCTTGCTCCCCTATTTGTGTGATCCCTTGTCAACATCTTTGTGACTTATTTCTCCCCTTTGTCAACAATCACCAAAAAGGTGTAAATGAGAGAAATCAAGTCAATCAAAGGATCAAATGTGGTCTCATCTAGATCACCATATTATCATATTTTTGATAGGTGAAGACATCTAATAATAATTGATAGTTTGACAATACAAATATAAAATTGTATGAAACATAATGATGACAATTTCATAATGTATTTTTAAAAATGTGTTATGATGTCCTCTATCACTTCACAAAATATAGAATTCTAACTCAACTTGTATGTGGAGAAATAGAAAATCTAAATCTTGTTAACGGGTAAACTGAACCATCTCTATAACAGGTTAGGGGGTAATTCAAATCAAATATTAGTTTAGGGTTACACAAACGCATGCCATATTTGAGGGGAGTAATTTGGAGTTTTTAAAGATAAAAATAGATATATTGTTTCTTTTGGCTAGACTCCAAGAGTACATACTAAAGGTATACAGTTCTCCAAGATGTAATTCTCTTTTGAACTTGTGTTCTACAAGATTTTTGTTCCATTATATTGTTCCATACATTTGAAAACATGTTGCCATGGAAATTACATTTTGGTTCAACTCTTAAATCAATTAGTTGAATGACCCACACATGGTGGTAGTCTTGTACCATAATGCAAAATATGTTCTTGTTACATTTCTAACTTTGTGAGTTACAATTTTTTTCTTTGTTATTTGGAGCTTAGATGAGGTGGATAAGGTTTAAATTCTGACTGCACACCGGCACTCAAGTATTACAATATGCTCACTCCATCCCAAAAACATAATGTTTTAGGATTTATAATAGATTAATTAGTGCTCAAATTATGCATATGTAACACTACTTATTAAAGGTAATGTTGCTTATTAAGGATAAGCTGCTAACTAAAAAAGAAATGCATGGAACCATGATGACCACAATCTGAAGCTGATATGGCCCAACTAACTTAGTACCAAGAGCTTAGACGTCTTTTTTTTGGAACAAATTTTGAATTCTAAAACTGTAAGTTTCTTTTGAACGGAGAAAAGATGTTAAAAAAATATGCAAATACTTTTAGGTTAATTTAGAGTATAAGACTTTTAGAGTTGTGATAAGACTTGCATTGTATATGTCCCTTAAATAGTCATGGTTGTTCTTGGTGTTTTAATTTAATTTCATTTCCTTCTAAGATAGATAGACGTTTGGTCCAAATATTGGATGCCATAACTCTGATTTCTTGTTATTTATTGAGCGAGTAATATTACTAATACGCTACACACATACAGGAATAAGCATCGGTATAGGAGTTGGTAGTGCAACAGGATTTATGCTTCTGGTTCTCGCTGCAATCTTCGTGGCCCAAAGGATTAAACATAAGAGGAAAATCATGTTGAAGCAAAAGTTTTTAAGCAAAATCGTGGGCAACTATTGCAACAATTGGTATCCTCAAGGGCAGACATTGCAGAAAGGATGATCATACCTGTAGATGAACTTGCAAAGGCAACAAATAATTTTGATAAAGCTCGTGAGCTTGGTGGTGGAGGGCATGGTACCGTCTACAAAGGGATTTTATCGGATCTACACGTTGTTGCCATCAAGAAGTCAAAGGTAGCAGTTCAGAAGGAAATAGATGAGTTCATAAATGAGGTGGCCATCCTCTCACAAATAAATCACAGGAACGTAGTGAAGCTTCTTGGATGTTGTCTAGAAACGAAGGTTCCATTGTTGGTTTATGAATTTATTTCAAATGGTACGCTCTATGACCATCTCCATGTTGAAGGGCCAAAGTCTCTTTCTTGGGTCACTAGGTTGAGGATTGCAACTGAAACTGCAAGTGCTCTTGCCTATCTTCATTCATCAGTTTCAGTTCCAATTATTCATAGAGATATCAAGTCTAGTAACATACTTTTGGAAGAAACTATGACATCCAAGGTATCAGACTTTGGAGCTTCAAGATACATTCCAATGGATAAAACAGGACTAACAACAATGGTTCAAGGGACAATTGGATATTTGGACCCTATGTACTTCTACACAGGACGCCTCACCGAGAAAAGTGATGTGTATAGCTTTGGTGTCATTCTTGTGGAACTACTAACAAGGAAGAAACCTTTTTCGTATTTCTTCCTTGATGGAGATGGCCTTGTTTCTCATTTTGTCAACTTGCTTGCTCAAGAAAATCTAGCCCAAATACTAGATCCTCAAGTCATACATGAGGGAGGCAAAGAAGTCCATGAGGTTTCCATACTTGCAGCATCATGTATAAAGTTAAATGCTGAGGACCGACCCACAATGCGACATGTGGAACATACACTCGAAGGTCTTCTTGTATCCAAGAAGTTTGTCCAAACTAATATGAATGTAGAGACAAATGAAGAAAATGGCATAGTTGTGATGAATTACTCGTCAAAAGTTGAAATGCCAAGCACACAAGAATGCACCAGAAGATATAGTATGGAAGAAGAAATGTTGATGTCTGCAAGGTATCCTCGGTAGGAAGACAAGCTTTTTCTCCACACACACATAAAAAAAGCATCATAGCAGAATAGGCGTCCGCTATTGTTATGTGTGTCATTTTGGCTATAACATTTGTCACCATAACTTTTATTGTATTACCAAAGTATTACTTATCAAGAAAATCCAAAAACTATTTGCACTTTTTATGATAGTCCGTGTCACCTGTTTTCTCCTGTAACTCTATTTCCTTCCTAAAACCATTAAATAAATACAGTGATATTTTTCAGATACACCTTTTATGATAGTCTGTGTCACGTGCTATATATATAATTTTTTTTTTTTTTTTGCGAAACTGTGTCACCTGCTATATACTACTCCTATATCAAGTATATGCATGAGAAAAAAAACATCGAACAAAATAGGGAACTTTTTAATTAAATGGAAATTGAATGTATATATGTAGTCAATTTATGGTTGCTTTAGTCCAGCTAGCTTTTTCCTAAGTCCAGCTCTTTTAACTTCAAGAAGCTTGGTCAAAAAACAAAAAAACTTCAAGAAGCAATGTCTCTACAAATATATATCATCTCATTGAAAGGATATAGTACGTACATACTATGAGAAATTGGAAACTATTTAGTTTATCAATCAAAAGTTCACATTGGAAATTAGTCCAAATGTTCACGTTGGAAACTCTTAACTACAACAAGCAACACTTTTAACTCTTTCTTGTGACGTGAGATTGCTAAAATCACTACACCCAGACAAACGTCTCTGGATGGTTAATTCCCTTACAAACGATTCAATTATAACAAAGACATTCCTACAACACCATGTTATGTATGTTAGAAGATTTGGGCTTTTGGTCCAAATATTCCCAATAGAAATCCCAAAGGCCCATTCACACATGCATGGTATGGTGGAGGACTTTAGTCCCACATTGCTAGTCTAGAAGGAGTGATACCAACTTAAATATGTGAGCCATCTCCAACTAGATGTAGCTATGGTGTGGGGGGGGGAAAAGGGAGCAACACACGTGCTCACCTCGCATGAATGGTCCGGCATTCTTTGCCCTCGTGCTTGCGTGTGCACACTCAAAATTTTTGCATGCATGGAGAAAATTGCGTTGTCCTATTTGGAAGGTCCATTTAGGAAAGCAATTATTCTCGTATTATCGCAATTACTCTAACGGTGCTCTATTGCCTTAATGTTGTGATTGACGCGGCTAATTACTTGCCTTAGCTGCGACGCGTGTATAAATAGGGGGCGAGATGTCGTCCCTAACTACGAGAGAAATCATTCTCTTCCAGTACCATCGTCCTGCGCTGCCGCCGTCTTCCCCATCCCGTCGCCGACGTGCCATCGTCGTCGGGAGAGTAGGCTCCGAAACCCACGTCTCCTCGCGTCCCTGCATGGGGTAGGGGACATACAAGGTTTTTGGGAAGCACCGTCGCGACGCTCGCTGGACGTCTTCTTCCTTCTCGTCGGATCTCCATCACCGGTCTGCTTCGTCTACTTTGCGCTACTAGCGCTGACAACCCCTACATAAGAATGTCGATCCTCTCTCTTATGTTCGTTCTCTTGTTCTCGCTGTTGCTAGCACTAGATCACCAGTGTTTATCTAGTTTCGTAGTGCTAGTGATGGACCATATATCTCTGATACATATTGCAGATCTTTTTCTAATTGTCAGAATTATTTATTGCATTACTGAATTGCTGTTATTTCCAACAATCCAAAAACCTTTTAGTATGCAATCAGTCGCAATGAAGAGTTATACTGATGCGATGAAACCGGAGAAGTTCACTGGGGTGAATTTTAAGAGATGGCAGACGAGGGCGCAGTTGTGGCTCTCGGCTATGGGCGTGTTTTGGGTCATCAATAATCCTCTCGCACTACCTCTCAGATTTGAGAAAGAGGTGCAGGAGTTTACTGCGGCTACGACGATTTTCGTCGGATACGTCCTTAGCGTTCTCTCTGACCAGCTGTGTGATGTTTATATGAACATCAAAAGTGTTGTTGAACTGTAGGAGGCACTCGATCACAAATACGGAACCTCGGACGCTGGACACGAGATGTATGTGATGGAGCAGTACCACGACTTCAAGATGGTTGATAACCGTCCTGTCGTAGAACAGGATCATGAGTTCCAATTCATTGTGAGGGAACTCGAACAGTTTGGACATGTTTTGCCTGACAAGTTTGTGGCTGTTGGCATCATTGCCAAATTACCTCCATCTTAGAGGAATTTTGCCACATCTCTGAAACATAAGAGACAACAATTTTTAGTTGAGGGTCTGTTGGCTACTCTTGAAGTTGAAGAGAAAGCTCGGGCAAAGGATGCTCCACCAAAAGCTCCTGAACAGTCCAGTGCCAACGTGATGCAGCATGCTGGCAAGAACAAGCAGAAGCCTAATCAGACTACTCAGTTCAAGAAGAAGAAGATGAACATGGATGAAGTTGTGTGCTTCGTTTGCGGTGAGAATGGGCACATCGCCAAGAAGTGCAAGAACCGCAAGGGAAAGAAGAATCAGCAGGGGCAGAAATCTGCCAACGTGACTATTGGTGATCCTAGCGGATCTGGGTACGGTAATCCCTTACCTAGTGTATTTTCTGTATGTCAATCTAATGATTGGTGGATAGATACAGGTGCCAATATTCATGTTTGTACTGATATCTCTATGTTTTCATCTTACCAGGCAGTAGGAGGTTCAACCGTCATGATGAGGAACGGCTCACATGCTTCTGTTTTTGGTGTTGGTTCGGTCGATCTGAAGTTCACTTCGGGGATGATCGTGTGGCTCAAGAACGTTCAGCATGCGCCCTCAATAAAGAAGAACCTCGTTAGTGGATCTCTCTTGTGTCGAGATGGGTTCAAGCTGGTATTTGAGTCCAATAAAGTAGTCATTTCGAGGTATGACCAATTCGTTGGCAAAGGCTATGATAGCGGAGGCTTGTTCCGCTTTTCACTCTCCGATTTCTGTAATAAAGTCGTGAACCATGTGTGTGATTCAAACGATTCAGTGGCTAATATATGGCATTCACGTTTGTGTCATGTTAAGGATAGTTAGGTAGCTGAGGAAAGCAGAATGACGTGTACAAGGGAAACCTCGCTGATAAATGAATTTTGTCATACCCTCAGCGATAAACGGGATTATTGATAAAAAAATTCCCTCACTGCAACCTTGTATAAAAAGGAGGTGCGCAGGAAGGATTAGGCAATAGCGCAGTGGTAAGCAAGTGAAGTGCTCCAGTGAACAAACAACACTCAATGGCCATAGGCTCAGCAGCTTTAGTGGTGGTGTTAGCGATCGCGGCGGTCGCCGCGGCAGAGACTGGAACACCAGCAGCAGCGCCGATAGGGCTGTCCGACTGCAACACCAGCTGCGGGGGCGTGAGCGTGCCGTACCCTTTTGGCTTCGGGCCGCCGCGCTGCTACTGGCCGGGGTTCAACCTCACCTGCGACCGGAGCAACGGGCAGCTGCTCCTGGGCGACGGCACGCCCGTGTCGCCGAGATCTCCCTCCGGAACGCCACGGTGCGCGTGGTGCGCAGCGGCTCCATCATCGACAGCGCCAGCATCACCTCCGACCGGAACGTCTCCTTCGGCGGCAGCTTCATGGACCACGGCTACATGCTGTCCAACGGCAACGAGCTGGTGCTCTCCGGGTGCAACCTGGTGGCGACGCTGGTGGAGGACCTCGGCGTCGGGCCCGGCAGGTCGGGCATCATCAGCGGCTGCGCGTCCTTCTGCTCGTTCCGCAACAAGAAGGTGGACAGCGTCGGGCAGACGGGAGCGGGCAGCAAGTACTGCTCCGGCATGGCGTGCTGCCAGGCGCCCATCAACTACCACAGCTCGCCCACGCAGGTGCGCCTCAGGTGGCTGGACGCCGGCAACCACAGCGAGGCGCTGACGTTCCTGCCGACCTACGTGTTCGTGGCGGAGGAAGGGTGGTTCGACCAGAGGACGCTGGCTGACGAGCTGCTGAGCGTGAAGGAGAGCCCGTCGAGGGCGGCGCTCGAGGTGCCCCTTGTCCTCCTGTGGGGGTCAAGCAGGGCCTTCCAGCGCTGCCGGACTTGCCGGCCAACGCCACCACGGCATGCTCTGCCGACGCAGACCGCGTGCTCTGCAAGAGCGACCACAGCGTGTGCGCCGCCGGAAACTTGGGCTATACCTGCCAGTGCCAACAAGGTTACGACGGCAATCCTTATCTCGTCCATGGATGCCAAGGTTAGTTGCATATTACTCCAGTTCTCTACTTCTAATGTGCCTGGTTTCCACAAAAAAAATATATTTTGCTTCCTTAAATTGATTGTGACAATCAAGATCTAGCATCTTTAACTAAGATCCACATGACGTTGTCCTAAGCTGCTGCTTCATAAACAAGACCATCTATAATTTATTTACTGAAAACCATGACGTTGTCTGAAATTGCTTTGTGAATCAAGATCTATCATCTATTAGTAAAAACTCCATGACCTGATCCTGCTTTGTGAACTCGGAAATAAGACGTCCAATGACTGCCACTAGAGTAAAGTCTACATATATGACAGCAAACTTATTTGTCGTTAAAAATAATTAAACTTTTGTTTCCCCGAACTTATATTCTTTGATTGATATGCAACTAGTACATCATGCGCATGTATATGAACAATAGCCGGGTCCACCTTCAAGTCGTCGTCGTTTTTTTATAACAAAGTCGTCGTCAACATCTTCACCAGTTTCTTAGTAATTTCTTATTTTTTTAGAAAATGAGAAGTTGGTACAACAATATCCTAATATATCTTCTCTAATATCCATATGTAGTGTGGGTTCCACAATTACGGAGTTGAAAAGATGACTAAAAGGTCAAATATTGGTGACCTCCAAAACAAGAGAAAGGTGTAGAGCAAGAAAAATATCACTGTCCCCAATAATGCTTCTATCTAGCTTTTGTCAGCCTAAAGCAAGAAGCTGAAACAAACCTCCTAGTGGCTGAGTTGGTTTTCAAAAACTCGAAAGCTGGCTTCTAAGAAAATAATAAAAAGCTCAAAATCACTTGTCGGCTTTCAAATAAAATACCAAAATCTATAGCTCAAATAAATAAGCACTTAGCACTGATCGAGGTAATCATATACCAAAGTCTGAATATCTCTCGAGAATGAAGGTTTCTATATGGCTCAACTAATCATTAGACATAGTTGGAGCATGCGGGGTCTCATATGAACTAGGGCGCACTAGCGCCCGGACGTCCGGATGATGCTGCCCCATTCAAACACCGGCGCCTGACCCGCACACGCACACCGCTGAGTTCGATGCTCGTGCTGCTCACCCAGCCGCAACAAACAAGTCAACGGCCTCGTCCCCCTCCGTTCCCATCGCCCGCAACCAGGGGCCACACCCCGCAACCGAGCCCCGCTTCCATTGGCAGTAAGAGGCTATAGGAAATGACCCTGCTACAAACCAAATGTATTCTACAAATAATCAAATTATTTGAAAGATGTTTACATTTCTTAGGAAATCAAAATGGATATTATGTAAGAAAAAAAAAAAGTAAAATAAACCAAATCACTTATGATATTTTGCAAATGACTTGAGTTTGTTTTGTTGTGTGTGGATGTCTAAGAAAACATATATTTGGAGTAGAAGCCATTTGTTTCCATGAAAATGTATGTGTTATGTACTCATGTTGGAATAATAAAATTATGTCATTGTAGACATCGATGAATGTGCGCGGCCACAAGACCACGGGTGCTTCGGCGAGTGTATCAACACAATTGGAGGTTACAAATGCCAGTGCCCTCATGGAACCCATGGTAACTACACCGTCAGAGATGGTTGCACCAAGTCCTCAACTCCAGGTTAGTTTGTTTCATCTTTAACTTCGTTGGTACCAGATCAAACCTCTAAACTTTTGGGAAAAGCCGCCGCCGCCTCCTGCTCTCGCGAAAGAAAGGCCGCGCGACACCGCCGCCGCCGCCGCCGCCGCCGCCCGTCTGGCCCCGCTCCTCGCCTCCCGGCCTCGCTGCCGGTGGTGACGAGGGAGCGGGGGTCCGCCCCTTTAGCAGTCTGTTTTCATAGAGTTTTTCGCCGAGTCCTAGGTCTAGGGTTTGCTCGCCGCCGATGTTCGGGCGGTGGAGTTAGGATTTTGCCGGAGGAGGGCGTGGCTCCTCTCCGGTTTTGTTTTTTTTGGCGACGCCGGCGATGCGGAGCGGCGACGACGCAGCGGAATAAATTCTTGCAGCTTCTTCCGTTCTCCGATGGCGATCTTCTCCGACGTCAACGGAGAGGCTGTGGAGACCTGTTCAGAGTCGAGGGCCGGGCGCATCGTCGTCTTCTTCGGTGATGATGTTGTTGACCCCGTTAATCTCAAGGAAGATGTTCTTCGGTGAAAATCTGAGCTTTGCTCGGGTTGCCGGCGGTGGAATCGAAGGATGCGTCATGGGTACGGGAGTTGGCCGATGCGCGCTTGGGAGGCGGTTTATTCGGGCTGATTCGCCTAGAAGTAAGTCCTCCTCTGCGGCCTCCACCATGTGGAGTTTGGCTCGTGCCCCACGACGATTGGGAAGCGGCCGACGGCGGTGACGAACGGATCTCTGAAGGCTTTGAGGAAGATGAACAGGAGTTTTATACTTCTTTGTAATTTTCCTTTTCTTGGGATTTCTGTTTGTAAAAGGGTCGTGTAATGCACCAAGATTAATACATGTTCCTTCTCAAAAAAAAAAAAAAAAAAAAACTTGTTGTACCACCTTTTGGTATATTAGTATCCCATATGCTCTTCCTTAACTACTTTGATCGGTTTTAGTCATGATTTCCTTCCGAGAACATTTGTTAATGTTTCTTCTATGGGCGAGCATTTTTTGGGAAACTGAAAAAATAATCGTCCAATAACTTTTTATCTCAACTCATTAAAGTAAGTACTAGGTATAAATCTCTCCTCCAACTCCTAGATGTATATCTGTGTTCCATTCAACATATTATGCCTCCTAGTCCTCCTCCCACCCAGTTTTATTATTATTCATAGTCGGGTACCTCTAGATGCCACCTAGGTATAATCCATGACTTGACAAGTGTTTTTAAGTAGATTAAGAGATGTTCTTAATTAGTATTTGTTATTTTTGTTCAAGAATACAGTTGGAAAATTATAGAATATATATTAACATAATATAATAGTGTTTGAAATATTTATTTAACATACAATGTTGGAAATATTTGACCTATATTAGACAATCTCTAAACTATCATCTGGTTCGGTTTACTCCCTCAACTATTTCAATTGGTCGAGTTTACCCTTTAATACGGTTTGGGCTTTTTTCCTTCTCCATGTTCCAACGGGTTTTTTTACAAGAGCAACCTTAATATATTAAGCAGCCAGATTACATAAAGGTCTTCTAAAGAAGACCTAATTACATCTTGGTCCTGCGACTAGATAAGCACAACAACTATATCGGAGACGTTGACGACGACGAGGCTCGCCGGCCGAGAGGCGTAGGGGGGCCAACGGTGCATACACCGAATGGAAAGACCGCACAAAGCATCGGTTGAAGGTGGATCGACAGAGCCGATGGAGAACACATCGGGCGACCGAAGGATAAATTCTTAGATGTCGCCAGAGGTAGAAGATGAAGCTCCAAGTCGAATCCCGGGGAAGGCAAAGTAGTCGAGTCAACGTTGGATGAGTAGGTGCCCGATAGGAGCCAGGATTGGCAGGATCAATGGCTGCACTGAAGAGGTCGAGGCGGAGGCCGGGACCCATGGACATCGGCCGCAGCGGAGATGCCCAAAAAATCTTGGCTCACGGAGGCCGTGAGCAACAACGTGCCTGTTGGGAGATGTCCACGAGAAGAGTAAATAGTGACACCCCGCACTGACATCGGATCCCGTATTCCACCATCGTGACATGCAAGCCTTGCCTGCAGCAGGTAGAGGGACACGTCGATGGCCTTCGTGGTGCACCTGCGGAAGACATCAGTGAAGTGGGTCCTACCATGTAGGTCGTGGGCCCCACGTGGGAGGACTGGAGCAGCGAAGGCTAGAATCGCGACGTCGGCGAACGTGAAGAGCGCCGCCTTGGCGCGCTCCAACGCGGCCAAGAGATGGGGTCCGCCGATGGAGTCGTGCTCGTGCAGGCCCGCCCTCACTACGCACGCGGAGGCGGTGTGACGATTCTCCTTGGCCCATCTATCGCGTGGATCCGCTCGGCGAGACGGAGGGCGCTCGCCTGTCCCCAGCACCAAAGGCATAGCAGGAGGACGAAGCACTAGGCTTCTGCTTGTTGGGATTCAGAGTCCGCAAGAAGTCCGGCGCGGTAGCGGCGGAGCAATGCACTGGTGAAAGGTCCTAATGGCTAGAGGGGGGGGGTGAATAGCCTATTAAAAATTCTTGCAACAACACTAAACAAGGCGGTTAGTAAATAAGATGGCGAAGCAAATATAGCGGTGCTATGAGCTAGTTATGCAAGCCACAAGTCAATTCTATTGTATCCAAACACAAGCAACAACTATGTTGATAATATACTCCTAGGTGAACAATATATGCTAACTAAATCAACCACTAGGAGCTAAGCAAAGCTAAGCAACTCTAGCACACTACAAACTACACAAGATAGATAGTGAAAGTAATGCAAGTGGACTAGAATACAATACCACCGTTGTAGTGTCGAGGTTGTCGCCAATCACCGTGTACTAAGAGAAATCTCCAACGAGCACAACACAAGTGACACGATGATTTTTCACCGAGGTTCACGTGCTTGCCGGCACGCTAGTCCCCGTTGTGGCGATACACTCACTTGACGGTTGCTAAGCTTAATGGCGCGGTGCCAAATCCCCGGTGGGAGCTCAAGCACACCGATCACAAGAGAGGATTCACAAGCCACGAGCAATCCACTAGTGCTCCTTTCGCGAATCTCCCGCGGGGTAAGGAACGACCCCTTACAAGTCCAGTGGTGTGGCCTCGAACAAGCTCCAATCGAGCTCAACACCACCTCAACCTCAAAGCCGCTAGGGAACCAAGCAAATTCCCAAGAGGAAACAAATCCTGCAGCTCCTCCAAGGATGA
This sequence comes from Hyparrhenia diplandra, assembly GCA_015847255.1. Taxonomy (NCBI): domain Eukaryota; kingdom Viridiplantae; phylum Streptophyta; class Magnoliopsida; order Poales; family Poaceae; genus Hyparrhenia; species Hyparrhenia diplandra. The sequence goes on along the minus strand of JADLZK010012374.1, from coordinate 2,419 downwards.
AGTGCCTCTAGATGCAATCAACAATGCAATGCACTTCAATCTCTCTCAATCTCACCCAAAGATTCGAAGTTAGGATGAAGAGATGAGTGGAGGGGAGTCTCACAAGCTCACAAGTGTGTAGGAGTGTTAAAATGTGCAAGAGAGAGCTCTAGAACCCGGTCAACCAAGTATATATAGAGCCCACTCAAAAACATAGCCGTTGGGGGTTTCTACGCACTGACGGACTCGGCCGACCGGACGCACCGACGCAATGTCCGGTCGAAGGCCCAAATCCGCAAACGACCGAAGCGTCCGGTCGGATGCGGCCAGAGCCCCGCCCCACAACCCCGACAGCTATCTTCATGCTTTTGGTCGAAGCGTCCGGTCATGACCGAACCTCCATTCATGCGTCCGGTCGACCCTCCAAATTGAGCTGAAAAACATGCTTATCGGAATTCTGACCGATTCTCGCCCGACCAGGACCGGCCAAAAACCAAAAACCGGCCCGTCCGGCGCCTTCTCGCGATTTTCATTTCAACATTTGTCGTCGCCTTTGCTTCAACCTTGATTCGCTTCTTGCCTCAAGTTGCCAACAAGTCGAAGATGATCTCAATATCATATATGTTAGCATGTCGCGATCGATTAGGCAAGAACGAAGTTAGTGCTCTCATATCCTAAATGCAATATGCAAGTCAATTGGACCTAGAGGCACTTGTCATTATATTTGCCGTGGCATCCCCTCTTGATAGTCGGCCATCTATCCTAAATGTGATCACACTCTCTATAGTATCTTGATCACCGAAAAGAAAACCCTATCAAGTTATACCTTTGCTTTGATCTCCTGGGTCCTTTCCAAACCAACTATTGAGCTTGACGATCCATCATGTCCATCATCATCATCCATGTTCATGATCATCATGCTCATTAACGTCCATGCAATCCTATCTCTTAAGTCACACTTAGAGCAAAGGATTAGCATAACAAGGTGTCATCAATTTCCAAAACCTAACATGAGATTTCAATCTCCCCTTTTTTATAATTGATGACAACCAATTCACCGAAATAAATTCAATTGGAACTTGAATTGCTTGTCCATAGCATTTTAGTCATGAATTAAAGTTGGACAACCATTTCAAGGTTCGGTTTTTTTGTAATAGGAGCTCCCCCTACATATGTGCTTCCATGTGTTTGGATCAATTTGGCATATATGTATGGATAGAAATTTTGAGAGAGTCGATATTACCAAATGAGATGCTAAGGTTCAAAAAAAATTCAGACCTTTGAAGCATGAAACCAATCGGAGTCCTTAGGATCTTTGTAACTAGACATTAATCAAAACTCAACATACCCCATGAGATCAACATTATAGGCATAATGTGAGCAATGTCTAGATACATCCTATGCATGCTAGTTGATCAATACACCATTTAATTTTCAAAAACTAGCATACACCAAGCAATCATATATATTGAATTTAGATTGCAATGCAACATTTCATCATGATCATGCACATACAAATGCACAAATAGTCTATGAGCTTGCTCCCCCTATTTGTGTGATCCCTTGTCAACATCTTTGTGGCTTATTTCTCCCCTTTGTCAACAATCACCAAAAAGGTGTAAATGAGAGAAATCAAGTCAATCAAAGGATCAAATATGGTCTCATCTAGATCACCATATTATCATCTTTTTGATAGGTGAAGACATCTAATAATAATTGATAGTTTGACAATACAAATATAAAATTGTATGAAACATAATGATGACAATTTCATAATGTATTTTTAAAAATGTGTTATGATGTCCTCTATCACTTCACAAAATATAGAATTGTAACTCACTTGTATGTGGAGAAATAGAAAATCTAAAACTTGTTTATGGGTAAATTGAACCATCTCTATAACAGGTTAGGGGGTAATTCAAATCAAATATTAGTTTAGGGTTACACAAACGCATGCCATATTTGAGGGAGTAATTTGGAATTTTTTAAAGATAAAAATAGATATATTGTCTCTTTTGGCTAGACTCCAAGAGTACATACTAAAGGTATACAGATTCTCCAAGATGTAATTCTCTTTTGAACTTGCTGTGTTCTACAAGATTTTTTGTTCCATTATATTGTTCCATACGTTTGAAAACATGTTGCCATGGAAATTACATTTTGGTTCAACTCTTAAATCAATTAGTTGAATGACCCACACATGGTGGTAGTCTTGTACCATAATGCAAAATATGTTCTTGTTACATTTCTAACTTTGTGAGTTACAATTTTTTCTTTGTTATTTGGAGCTTAGATGAGGTGGATAAGGTTTAAATTCTCGCCGCACACACCGACTCAAGTATTACAATATGCTCACTCCATCCCAAAAACATAATGTTTTAGGATTTATAATAGATGAATTAGTGCTCAAATTATGCATATGTAACACTACTTATTAAAG